>JAFVLL020026714.1:124259-188869 GCA_021397915.2 Tor tambroides
TAAGTAAATAAATAAAGCAGCAAAACTGTATTCAACATTGATAATCAAATCACCACATTGGAATGATTTGTGAAAGTTCATGTGACACTGAAAACTGGAGTAATAACAGGAATAAATTACATTTTTTCTATTTGAATAAATTTCAAAGTTATTTTAAATTAGTAATATTTCACAATATTACTGTATTTACTGTATTACAGTTGTGTGTGTAAAAATATACACTTGTACATGTATAATATAGCTGCCTCTATGATTTACGGTAAGAAGGGAATCCTCATATTTGTGGGTTCTTGGCGTTGCAAAGCATCCAAAACCCAATATTTAGGTTTTCAACCTTTGTTTGCAGCCTTGACAACACCTTTTTCTATTAGACTGATGTCTTATGATGTTCACTATGGTTTTGATTAAGTTGGCAATATTTTTTCATCTTTCTGCAGGTTTTCAAGATGTTCATGTAATGATCTTTGTGGGCTTTGGCTTTCTCATGACCTTCCTGAAACGTTATAGCTTTGGTGCTGTGGGATTCAACTTCCTGGTTGCTGCTTTCGGCATCCAGTGGGCTCTTCTGATGCAAGGCTGGTTCCATTCTCTGGACTACAATGATGGAAAGATCAAGATCGGTATAGAGAAGTATGTTACTTCTCATTTGTGAGATATAACAGTTGCCAAAAATACAGGCCACAGTTTTATTTGAAATTAGATAAATTAGTACTGAGAGATGATTCCTTCAACCAGAGTTAGCTGATTTGCTCATTTGTTTAATGCAGAAAATAAGCAGGTTTTGGATGTGAACCTAGTGGTGATAACTTAGAAGGACAGAATACAGACAAACTAGTCTGTTTACCTCAGGTGTCACTTCCCTGTGGGAATGAACAATTTGTTTTGCATGTAAACAGTAATTAGAAAAACAGCCTGACAAACAAGAACGTGAATGATCCTACTCTACGAATACGGGCAACACTGTTTCTTTCGTAATCAACACTTTTCATACTGTTTGCTACTTTATGAAGAACGTGATCCTAAAAAATTAGACTGAATTAAACTGAACACAAATTCAGGGCTGAAACCAAGGGTGCAAATGTTAGCTGGTGAGTTTATTTAAATGCTTCCACTGTGTTCAGTTTGATCAATGCAGATTTCTGTGTGGCGGGTTGTCTGATCGCCTATGGGGCCGTTCTGGGGAAGGTCAGTCCCGTTCAGCTGCTGGTGATGACGCTGTTGGGTGTCACGCTGTTCGCCGTTGAAGAGTACATCATCCTTAACGTCCTCCATGTGGGTCTGATTGCTGGTTTACTTTGTATTTTTAGATCTGTCGAAGTTAACACACTTAAGATGTTAAAAATGTTTTAATATAATATTTTACACATTTACATTCACAAAATTTCATACTATAAAATTGCATACTATACTATTTCATACTATAAAAAAAAATATAAATATTAAAATACATTTTTAAAATGTTTATATATATTCCAGATAAGTTTTTCTTTAGTACAATGACAATTTGTTTTGATTATTTTTATATATATATATATATATATATATATATATATAATATATATGTGTGTGTGTGTGTATCATGGTTTCCCCAAAATATTAATCAGCACAACTGTTTTCAACATTGATGATAATGAGAAATGTTTTTTTGAGCACCAAATCAGCATATCAGAATGATTTTTGAAGGATACTGAAGACAATGGTGAAAATTCTGCTTTATTGATAATAAATATATTGCATGAAATATTTTTGATTGTAATATTTCAAGAAAATACTGTTGTAATTCACATTTTTACTGTAGTTTTGATCACAAATGCATGAGACCCCAAACTTTTGATCTGTAGTGTACGTTGATGTCTTATTCACAGTGTTTTATCTAAGCATTTATGTTATTAGTATATTTTGGCAGTACACTAGCATATAGTTAAAAGCCACAAAATCTATGTTTTGAGTTCAAATGAAGTACATCAAATGGCTTCATGCTAACTTTTGTTCAATGATTCAATCCCTGTTAGGCTAAAGATGCTGGCGGCTCCATGGTGATCCACACTTATGGAGCTTATTATGGTCTGTCCATTTCATGGGTTTTGTATCGGCCTAATTTGGATAAGAGCAAACATATGAACGGGTCTGTCTACCACTCGGATGTGTTTGCCATGATTGGTAAGTCCATTAATCTTGTTACAAATGTTGGACATTTAGCTTGTATTATATTTTAGTCCATTAATATTGTTACAAATGTTAGACAGTTAGCTTACATTATATTTTGTTATTGGATTGGACATTCTGTGCAAAAGTTTACTTTAGCAAATACACAGAAGGACACTGATGCAAAAGTTAATTGAAGGCTCAGATACATATTACATCCTGGCGTCCTGTACAGGCACCCTCTTCCTGTGGATGTTCTGGCCAAGTTTCAACTCTGCCATTGCTGATCATGGAGACGGTCAGCACAGAGCTGCCATCAACACATATCTGGCCTTAGCCTCCACCGTCCTCACTGCAGTCGCCATATCCAGCCTGTTTGAGAAAACAGGGAAACTAGACATGGTAAGCATCCTTTTTATGGCAGACCAGATTCACTTATTCACATGATCACATAGAATTTTGCATCCAAATTTTGAACCAAATTCCCCTTTTTTTTTTTTTTTTTTGGAATGAATCCTATATGATGTGTTTTTCCCATCCAGGTTCACATCCAGAATTCCACGCTGGCAGGCGGAGTTGCTGTGGGAACAGCAGCTGAGTTTATGCTGTCGCCATACGGTTCTTTGATTGTGGGTTTCTTCTGTGGGATCATATCCACGATGGGCTACATTTATTTCTCTGTGAGTCTTACCTGTCAGATAAGTTATTCCAGAGATTTCTCCTCCCAGACCTTTTTAAGCCATCTGTGTTTCTTTAATTATTGATTTAACTTGATTCATTTGATCAAGAACTTTCTTGTTATAAATGTCTCATTTGTCTCTACTCCTCAGCCGTTCTTGGAGGAGAAACTGAAGATTCAAGACACCTGTGGCATCCATAACCTACACGCTATGCCAGGTGTCATTGGAGGAATTGTGGGTGCCATATCAGCCGCTGCTGCCACCAACACTGTTTATGGAGATCTAGGGTCAGTAAACAGAAAAATAGTTACACTGCATTTCACGTAACACAAGTTTAAAGGAATAGTTCATCTAAAGATGAAAATCACCTTAAGGCCATCCAAGATGAAGATGAGTTTGTTTCTTCATGGGAACAGAACTGGAGAAATTTAGCATTACTTCTTCACTTGATCACCAATGGATCCTCTGCAGTGAATGGGTGCCGTCAGAATGAGAGTCCAAACATCTGATAAAAACATCACAATAATACACAGTGAAGCCAATCCACCATTTCCAGCTTCCAACGTCTTGTGAAGTGAAAAGCTGCGTTTTTGCTTATAAATGGTTCTTGATCTGTGCATATTATTTTTTTTTTCTTTTTTTTTTTTCTTTTTTTTTTTTTCTCAATATTATGAATAGAGGACTACTATTTTAGCCAGAAGCAATGGTTTTCACTTCACAAGGTGTTAACTGATGGACTGGAGCTGTGTGGATTACTTGTTCTGATGTTTTTATCAGCTGTTTGGACTCTCATTCTGACGGCACCCATTCACTGCAGAGAATCCATTGGTAAGCAAGTGATGAAATGCTACGTTTCTCCAAATCTGAAAAACTCATCTGCATCTTGGATGACTTGAGGCTGAGTACATTACACAGTAAATTTTCATTTTTGGATGAATTATTAATAATATTTAGCTCACTCTAATATTTACATTTGTCCATTTCAGGTTGGAAAATACATTTGACTTTAAGGGGCCTTTTGCGAAGCGTGTGCCCACTATTCAGGGAGGATATCAGGCAGCAGGACTGTGTGTGGCCTTGTGTTTTGGCATCGGAGGCGGCATATTTGTTGGTAAGAGTCTTTTGATATTAATCCGGTTTTAAGTGCACAATACAATGCTTCAGAAAAGCTTGCGGATCTAAAGAGCTTTGTTTGTGATTGTTTGCCGTGTCATGGCACAGGTGTGTTGTTTGTAACATGAAAACTAGAGAGGACAGTGTAGGATGACATTAGCTAGTCAGACTTCCTAATGGTTTTGCGTTATGGGTTCAGGCTTACACAAATACACCTGATCTTCACCTGGAGTGAATGGCCAGGCGTATTGGATTTCAGTTAGTAATGGAAATGTCACATTTATCATGTTGACACAACTGTATTGTTACACCAACAGGCCTGGTTCTGAAGCTACCCATCTGGGGTGATCCTGCAGATGAAAACTGCTTTGATGATGAGATCTACTGGGAGGTCAGATGGTTTTTTTGTTTTGTTTTGTTTTTTTTCTTTTCTTTTTTTTTTTTTTTTAAATATTTACAAAAAAACTTGATTTAAAATAATACAGTATAATATAGTGTTATTTTTATACATTATTTTTTTTTTTTCCATTAACCATTGCAGGTTCCTGAGGATGAAGAAAGTGTTCCTGCCATCCTGACCTACAACAACCACATGATCCCCAACAAACATGCAGACATGTAAGTACTGGAATAAAACACTGACCCCACCATTTAAAATGGACAAAGTCCTTGTTTCGTTACTATTTCCTTAGTTATTGGCTTGTTTATGTGAATTCTAGACATTTTAATCTCTGACTAATGAAAATCATACATAGAAGCATCTCATACTGAGTACAATTAAAAGTTAGTGAAATATATGCACTGGGTTATTGAGACTCAAACACTACTAAGGGACCAATGAACAGGATCCGTTTTGTCCTTTGAGACATTTGTACACTAAAATGTGTAATAATTTAGTTGCAACAGTTGTTTAGAGCTTAATTATGAAAATGCTCTTAAACAAACTGCCTAAAAACCTGTCTGCATGTAACTGAACAACTGTAGTGGCAAAAAAAAAAAAAAAAAGATTTGGTATTTCTGTTATCTCGGGTCATGTGACAGTAGGAGTCGATTTCTTCTCTCCACCACAAGGTGGCGCTTGATGACCGCGTTGAGTTTAGGAGCAGCAAAATGTAACTGAAAGCTGAAAGTAACACATGGTTTCTCATACAGGAGAGAGACAAACTTCGTGGAGCAGCATTAACACATGGAATCAGATCTGCAGTGATGTGAAAAGATCTGCGTCACTGAGAAAACATCTGCTTTCCCTGAACATAACAATACTCACTACCTGCCAAAATGACCAACAAAGGGACATTCCCTTTGCTTTCCATGAAGCACATATCACCAATATTTTATGATACAGAGATTACATTTATTTCATCCAGGTTGAGATCCGAATATCTTAAATATCTCACTTAATATATTTGCATATCAGAATTATCAGGTCAGAATTCAGAACAGAATTATAAAAATGGAAAAAAGATCAATTTATTTTTCTTTAAAGAAAAAAAAATAAATAATAATAATAATGGTATGAATCCTGATTAAAGTGACTTTTTCTGTGAATGTGTTCAGAAAAAACGTGACCAAAAAACCTCTAAACCTCCAAGCGGATACATTTTTAATGAAATTAATTTGATAGGTGTTAAGCATTTATTATCCAAATATTCTTTGATCATTATAATGTAATTATTTTGTTTTATAAGATTAGAAATAGTTTGTCTTAACTTTGTAGGTGAGACTCCGCGCATTGTATCCACATTTTTTTCACATTCATAATCTTTTATTTATAGATTTTTCTTGATAATTTGCATGTCCATGTCAGTCAGCATGCCTGCATAGCTTCTCTAAATCAAACATGTCATTTTCTTAATGCTTTCACAAATTTGTCCAAACAATAGCAGCAATGTGCAATATCAGTATGTAAATATTCCTACTGTTTCCTTTCTCTAATAATGTAACATGCACGTTTAATTTGTTTTGTCTTTTGTGTGTTATCTTTATTGTAAGATTGTTAAAAAGAAAAGACTAATATTAAATCTTTGACTACTGTCTAATTCCAGATTAAATTGAAATGATTCTTACATTGTTCATTTGCGCTTTTTTCCTCTGCACAATTCCACACTCATTTGTATAAATATGAAAAAACAAAACAAAGTGATATAGCACAAATCAATTTAAAAATAAATGTGATTATTTCCAATGCTCTTAAAACCATTTGTTTTTCAGTTTTGTGAAGTGGTCATTAAGGCTGGTTTGTAAATATTAATTGGAGAAGAAAGTCTCTGTCCATTGAGCGCTACAGAAAGGATATTTCGTTTTTCTTTTTTCTTTTTCTTCCACCCAGACTGCTGTGTAAACTTCAAATTTGGACCCTCTTGAGGATTCCAGTTGTTTTTGGCCAATGACCATCTTTATGTCCCTTGTAGACTGATGGTGGGGTGAAAGGTTGTGACATTTGCTTGTCTGGGGTCGATTGGTTGATGTCAGGGGTGATTATGCCACATGTCTGTCCTATTAAACACAACACCAAACAGATAACTGGATGTTGGAGGTCAAAGGGTAGATGAAAGCCACAGGTGAATGCAGTAGAAAGTATAGTTTTTGTTTTTTTTCTAAGAAATTAATACATGTATTCAGCAAGGATGCATTAAATCGATCAAAAGTGACCGTGAAGACACTTATAATGTTACAAAAGATTTGTTTCAAATAAATGCTGTTCTTTTGAACTTTGTTCATCAAAGAATCCTGAAAAATGTAGTGCAGTTTCCACTTAAATATGAAGAAAGCACAACTGTTTTCAGTGTTGATGATAATACAAAATTATAATAAGAGAGTCTTGAGCAGCAAATCAGCATATCAGAATGATTTCTGAAGGATCATGTGACACTAAAGTCTGGAGTAATGATGCTGAAAATTCAGCTTTGCATCACAGGAGTAAATTATATTTTAAACAGTATTAAATTATGTATTAAAATGGCTATTTTAAATGGCAATAATTTCCACTATTACAGTTTTTACTGTATTTTTGATCAAATAAACAGCCATAGTAAGCATAAGAGACTTATTACTAATTTATTTCTCTATTTAGTTATTTTATATATAATTTATTATTTATATTTTTTTATTTATTTTTGCATGAAATTTTATTTTGGTAAATGTGTTTTTTGAAATGAAACCACTGAAGACAGTTGACTGAATATGTTTCTCAGGATCTTAAAAACATTTTCAGCTTAAGATTTATGCTTAAATGCTTGAAATTAATATATGCAGTTATAAGGCATAAACATTATTATAAAAAAAATTTTTTTTTTTTTTTAGATAGATAAAATGGACAACCTATTGAAGGAATAAAGGAAAGTGGTGTGTGGCCAAGTATGGTGACCCATACTCAGAATTTGTCCTCTGCATTTAATCCATCCAAGTGCATGCACACAGTAGTGAACATGCACCCGGAGCAGTGGCGGTTCAGTCCCTTGCTCAAGGGTCTCACCTCAGTCATGGTATTGAGAGAGTGCTGGTTATTCACTCCCCCCACCTACAATCCCTGCTGAACCTGAGACTCAAACCCACGACCTTCAGGTTACAAGGCCAGCGCTCTATCCATTAGGCCACGACTGCCCCTAAAGCCAACATGTGTCCAGCACACATCAGCTCCTTCAATACTGCACCTCCTAACACTTTTTGTCGTAATTCCTGTTCTTCAGTTTTGTGTTATATCACCGTTTCAAACAGTATAATATTTAGTCAGAAGTGCGCCATAAGCAAACAGTCCATACCGGTGAAGGCAAGCCTTTAATTTCCCCTCTCTGGGAAGTCAGCACGTGACATACTTAGGTCTTCGCTCCCATCTCGTCAAAGAACGTGAGGAACAAACAAACGTTCCAATTAACTGCTTTGGGTTCCTGCGGAGGGGAGCGGGAAACCCCTTCCTTTTTATTTGCACTCACACACCCCTTCTCCACCTTCTCAGCATTCAGAGACCTCGCTCTCCATTCTCCTTCCCTGCAGGCCTTTCGCGGCTAATGTTTATTCATTTACCACTTAAAGGACGGACACAGCACCCTGTTAAAACTAAATCAAGCTCCTTTCATGACATGATCCTTTTCGCCGGGCTCAAAGGGCCCCGGTCTGAGGGGGAGGGGAGCGTGACCCTGAAAATGCAGAGCGAGGGAGGGGTGGGTTTGATCCTATAGCCCTCTGAAAAAGACAGCACTGTCTGCCACGCTGGTGATTAAGCCGACCAATGGCGGCTGTGGCGGGAATTTAGAGGCATGCTGGAGATTAAAATATGTCATGCCCATTCAGAGCCGCTGGGATAATGGAATAAAAGAGCGTTATAGGAGGGAATGAAGGCATAGTGGGATGAGGTCTTTTCACAGCTCATGACTGATTGCCTGGCTTTTGATTGACATCCAGTGTGAAGCTGAAGAGTGGGAAAGTTCTGGGTGGGGTTGATGTTGAGCTGTGAGAAATGAAGGTTAGGACATTGTGTGTGAGAAGAGAGGCTTTGCTGAGACTCTCCACGCCGCTAATTAGCTGTGACCGTTACAGCCGCTCGGTAGCATGCTGAATATTACAAATAAATGTTTTAGCAAGATTACAAAGGATAATGTGGAATTAAATGTGTGCATTATGTACAGCGGATCCAAAATGGCTTTAGATGCTCAAACCTCTCTGAATGTCATTGCAGATAATACAATATCAGAACCAATTGCCATTTTATATATATATATATATATATATATATAAGTGTATATATGTATTATTTTTTTTATTTATTTATTTTGTGTGTAAATTTTTAATTTTACAAAGAAAGTGTGTGTGTGTATATATTATATATGAATTAAAAAAAAAATTTATTGCATTTTTTGCAATTACAGGGATAGATAAAAATAAATAAAATAAAACCGCAAGATACAAAGACATAAAGCACATATCACACACATTATACATTAAAAATAAAGTCAAATAATTTTTAATGTTATTTTGTAGACAAGTGCACATTTATTGTATAATAAATATACAGTCAAACCAAAAATTATTCAGACACCAGATATAATTTTTGATATTTTTTTACTAGTGGGTGCAGGATAGTCATTTATGTAAGTGAGGATAGCGAAATAAAGTCAAAAATTCTTCATACAGTGGACTACCAGTAAAATTTATAAAAATTTGGGACCAAAAATTTGATTTGACACTTTGACCAGACCATGTTTATTACATACATTTCTATCAAAGTTATCTGACATTATCAAGATGTATTTGTTCTGACACAGTTTAACTCTGAGTTCTTGTCATATTTTATTACCATTTTCTAAACTATAGTGAATAAACTGTGATAATGTGAGAAATGTTGAAGGTGTCTGAATACATTTTGGTTTGACTGTATATAATGTATAAAATATGCTTTTAATTACAATAATGTTTGTGTGTATATAAAATATACAGTGCCCTCCACTAATATTGGCACCCTTGGTAAATATGAGCAAAGGTGGCTGTGAAAATAAATCTGCATTGTTTTGATCTTTCATTAAAAGATTTTACAAAATTCTAACCTTTCATTGAAGTAAAACCATGGAAATTGCAGGAAAATCTCATTATGAAAAAGATGTTTTCTCTAGTTCAAGTTAGCCACAATTATTGGCACCCAATTACGTTTTCCCAAGCTAATAGTTCTGAGTTTTCTCCTATAATGCCTGATGTGTTTGGAGAACACCTGACAAGAGATCAGAGACCATTCCTTCATCCATAATCTCTCCAGATCCTTCAGATTTCCAGCTCCATGTTGGTGCTTCTTCTCTTCAGTTCACCCCACTCATTTTCTATAGGGTTCAGGTCAGGGAACTGAGACAGCCATGGCAGAAACTTCATTTTGTGCTCAGTGACACATTTTTGTGTTGATTTTTATGTTTGTTTTGGATCATTGTCTAGATGGAAGATCCAAACATGGTCTATTATAAGATTTCTTACAGAGGCAGTCAGGTTTAGATTTTTTATCTGTTGGTATTTGATAGAATCCATGATGCCATGCATCTGAAAAGATGTTCAGGACCTCCGGCAGAAAAATAGGCCCACGACATTAAAGATCCAGCAGTATATTTAACCATGGGCATAGGCTACTTTTTATCCCTGTTTGCACCAAACCCATCTGGTGGGTTTGTTGCCAGAAAGCTCTTTTTTGTGTTTCATCTGACCATAGAAGCCAGTGCCATTTGAAGTTCCAGTCGTGTCTGAGAACTGAAAATGCTGGAGTTTGTTTTTGGATGAGCCAAGATGAGTTTTTGGATGAGTTTTTTTCTTGAAACTCATTTGAACAACATGTGGTGATGTAGGGGCTATTTGATATTTTAGGTTTTTTGACCCCAAGATTCAACTAATCTCTGTAATTCTCCAGCTGTGATCCTTGGAGAGTTTTTGGCCACTCAAACTCTCCTCCTCACCGTGCATTGTGACGCACGATATATATATTATGATAAAGACACACGTCCTCTTCCAGGCAGATTTGTAACATCTTTAGTTGTTTGGAACCTCTTAATTATTGCCCTGATGGTGGAAATTGGGATTTTCAATGCTTTAGCTCTTTTCTTACAGACACTTTCTATTTTGTGAAGCTCAACAATCTTGTTCTGCACATCAGAACTATAATCTTTGGTTTTACTCCTTTTGATGGATGATTAAGGGAATTTGGCCTTTGTGTTCCTCATATTTATAATCCTGTGGAATAGGAAGTCATGGCTGGATAATTTCAGTCACCCTTGTGTGCTATGTAAATATGAATGGGAATATACTTCAGAGATATTTTACTCATAAGAATTTCCAGTGGTGCCAATAATTGTGGCCGACATGCATTGGAGAAAAACATTTATTTTGTCATGAGATTTTCTCCCCACTTTCAGTTGTTTTACTTCAATGATAGGTTAGAATTTTGTGAATTTTTTGAATGAAAGATCAAAAGGATAAACAATGCAGATTTATTTTCACAGCCAGCCTTTGCTCAGATTTACCAAGGGTGCCAATATTAGTGGAGGGCACTGTATATACTGGTCTGTCTTAAGATAATATGAAATAGTTATAAATTATGAATGTGAATTTGAGGAGGAACTGAGTTCATACATTCAAAATAATTATTAATATTAAAACAATATTGCAAAAATTATTCATATGATAACACTTGCGTATTTTAAAATGCGACTTTAGTGTCCATCTACTTGTTGGAGTGACTTTGATGTAGCTGCATTATAGAAATCTGTAGTTATTTATTTCAATTTGCATTTAAAGCTTTAATCAATTACAATGTTTTCTAATATTTCTCTGTTGGTCTAATATGCAGAAACCCAATAACACTCCTCAGGTTGTGAGGTTGTGAGTGTTTCTGTGCTCTACCCTCATAAAGCAGCCTGTAAATCCAGACTGAGCTCCATAAAGACGTTTACAAAGGTGCCAAACTGGTCTTGCACTGTCCTCAGTCTGAGCCCTTCATTTGTGTTCCAGTTTCATTGATTATGGGATGTTGGTGTAAATCTCATTCAGAAAAAGCTGCAGTAAAAGCTTTTTACTGCTCTCTGAGCGTCTGAGTCCATGTTAGGAACCTTTTCAGCGTTGATTCTGGTGGAAAGATCCTTGTTTTAAAAGTCTTTTGATGAGGGTTTTTGTCTATATTTTTAATGGTGGTAGACCAGCGTGGGGACAAACCTGATTAAGTGGTCGATATTTGGGTATTTTGAGATCCAAAGCATCAGTAGTTAACTCATCCAATCAACACAACTATAGCATTACCTCAAGTAACAGTATATCAAATTAAACCAAATGCTTGTTTTGTTTAGCAATTTTCGTTTCTGTATTCATGTACAGTATGTGTGTCAGCTTTTTCCATTTAGAGAGCAACAGCAGTTTATAAAATGCAAATTTAAAGTAAATATTTACTCTTTTTGATTGTTTTATGAAGTTTCCAAACAAAGTGAAGGAACTAGACCCTTTGGGAAGAGGACAAAGCTCTATACACAAGGTCAGGAAGCTGAAATAGACAGATGTATAGTCAAAACTGATTAAAAACCATACCTGATCATTTTTGAGCTCAACTAATAACCATATCAGCTTGGCCAATCTGCAGTTTCTCAGTTTCTTATTGTATTACTGACAGGCTTGTCAAGAAATAATGTATTTTCATTTTTCATATATAGTGAATTTGGAGTAAATATTGACAAAATAATTTTGTGCATGTCTCGTTTGCAATAATTGAGTTGTTTTATGTGCTATATATAATAGAGTTAGTGCTGGGCAATGATTAATCGCGATTAATCGCATCCAAAATAAAAGTTTTTGCGTACATTATATTTATGTATGTACTGTGTATATTTATTAGGTATATATAAATACACACACATGCATGTATATGTTTAAGAAAAATATGTTATGGTAATATATTTATGTATAATATAAATTATATGAATATAAATACATGTAAACATGTGAATATTTTCAAAATGCATACATGCATGTATGTGTTTTTATATATACATAACAAATATACACAGTACACACACACATATTATATAAACAAAAACTTTTTTTGGGATGTGATTAATTGTTGCCCAGCACTAAATAGAATTATAAAGCCAAAACCGCTCTGGTCATGTCTCTTCTCCATTGAATAACCCATATTATTAATTACTATTATTTAGTTTTTCTATAATTTAGATTTTATATGCTATTTTTCAAAAGTTTACGTTCAGTATAATTTTTGTTTCTTACAGTGTAAGTGTCATAGTTTTTAATGAATATTTTGAATCAGTTTTTATTTTTTCTGTTTCATTTTAATTTTAGTTAAAGTTTCAGTAATTTTTTCTGGGTTTTTTGTAATTTAAAAAAAAAAAGTTTTTAATTTTGGTTTTAGTTAATTATAATAACCCTGGGCTGTATTTATTGGCTTAAAAATACAATCATATTGTGAAATATTATTTAAAATAACTTTTGTCTATTTTATCATATTCTATGCTTCAGAAATCATTCTAATATGCTGATTTGGTGAACAAGAAACATTTCTTATGGTCAATGTTGAAACCAGTTGTGCTGCTTAATATGATACTTTTTTTTAGGTTTCTTTGATGAATATGAAGTTCAAAAGAACAGCATTTATTTGAAATAGAAATTGTTATATTATTATATTTTGATTAAATTAGTGCATCCTTGCTGAACAAAAGTAGTAATATCTTTCATAAAACAAAGAAAAAAAATCCTATTGACCCCACGCGTAAGCTGAATATGATTGTGTTTTGAAGTTCCTTAAGAGGTTGGATTATTCATTATTATGCATGAAGGTGTTGGACGCCACTGATTCCATAAGCTGGAGGTGTTCCTGCTTGATTTATTTATTTATTTGTTCAATGGCCTCCTCCTGATCCTGTTCCTGACACTCCCCCCCCACCTGTCATAATTGGCGGGCCGTCGCCGGCTGTGCGCCTCGCACACTCCAGGTATCCGGTGACTCAAAGGGTCGGTAAGTGCCCCTGTCAGCGCGCCGCAGTGAGGAACAAGAGATTAGCCCTAATCCAATCCACTCAATCCTTCTCCTGCGTTCCTCACGCTGTTCCTTCACCCTGGAGGAGGAGCCGTGACTTTCAGGTCAGCGCTGGAATCCCTGGCCTGAAAAGAAGCCCAACAGAAAAAAAAAGGCGTCTCTTTAGACCCGGTGACTACGGCTGGTTGGCTTTTGAATGGTGCTCTGTGACAAAGAGCTTCTTTCACAGGACGGTGGCTGCCAGGAAAGGCAGAATGAATGAGGAGGATGCCACCGCAGATGTGTGAGACGTCTCTGTTAACGGTTGATTGACGTGAGGCTGCACGCTCGACCCGTCCCCTCCAGACCAGAGGCACCTGTCTGAGAGCGTGTTGCATTGTCTGACCTGAAGATGGTGTGGATGCCACATTTCCCATCATGCTCTGGGAGACTGCATTGCACAGACATCCATTTGAGGGCATCGTGTCTGTAATATATGTTGGAAGTATCCTCCCCTGCTGAACCAAGGCTTTTCTGAAAGCAAAGCAAAGTCTTAATGTTTTAGTAGAAAAAGCTACTTTGTTTTAAATGCATTACATTTATAGAGGAGCTTTACTATATATTGTATTTGTACTGCATGCTTGTGTGTACTGCGGTCAGTCATGCATTTAATATTTACTTTCTCATAAAGCTTTTAGTGGACTTTTAATGGATACTCAACCAAGTTGAAGGCAAATGGTCTTAGTTTTGAACAACTATAGGGAAGTTAAAAATAAGCCAATAATAATTTATAAATATTCATTTAAAAAAACAGTGTTACATTGTTAAAAAATCTTAATATCAAAACACTCAGATAAATGTAATAATAAAAATAATAATTTAAAAACACACTTTAAAAATTGTAAAATGTTTTACAAATTATCCTAATATCAAAACACTTAAATGTAACAGTAATAATAATAATATTCATTTGAGAAATAATGTTAAAATGCTTTTTTTCTTGATTTATTAATATCAAAACACTCAGATCATTCAATGATAATAATGATAATAATAATAATAAATACTAATTTAAAAATTATGTTATTGTTTTTACAAAGTATTGTAATATCAAAACACTCAGATAAATGTAATAATAATAATAATAATAATAATAAATACAAATTCAAAAATTGTTAGTTTTTTAAAGTATCATATCAAAACACTTACATAAATGTGATAATGTATAAATATTTATTTGAAAAATAACGTTAAAATGTATTTTACATGTATCTTGACATCAAAATACAAAATACAAAATAAGACAAGTTTGTATTCAGCACTTATAAAACAGTCTGAAAAACATGTGCAAATTATTCTTTTATTATTAGAATTTATCATCTGTCTAAAACACTGACATTATAAGAACCAGACCATTTACTTATTACTTTTTTTTTTAGCATACATTTAAATTATGTCAAATTTAAATGCAACACAATTTTAAAATATTACACAATAGGTAATGTTACATAATTTCTAAATTTTCAAACATTAAAAGTGAAAAATGATATATAATAACATGCAATAAAACTAGGGGGCAAAATAATTATCAATCAAATTTCAAACATTAATTAAAAGTTGTGTTATTTTGTAACTTTCTACCATTTTTAGAGAGCATGTGCACAAGAGTCTTTTGATGTGCCTTTAACATACTCTTTATTGCTTTGTAAAACATATTACAGTAATATATATTACTAATCATCATATGAAGTGCCATGATTAAATGTAGCTCATTTCCCATATTGTCAGTGTGTGTGTGTTTGCTCTTGTGCTGTCATGTGTTTGTGTATGCTGATCACACTCGCCATGTCTGGCCCCCGCGCCCCAGTCAGGGCCCTGAGGTGGGGCGTCTCACTCAGACTTTGGGATATATGGGTGCCACATTGTCCCAAACACGTCTCCTCTCTCTCCTCCCTACCCAGACGTGTTCTAGGACTGTCTGGATGGCTTTTCCCAGACAGCCGCCCTCCCTACAGGGGCTGAGAGAAGCATGACCCCCTCTGTCAGCACGACGCTCCAGACAGCAGGGGTCAGAGGTCAAGACCAGCTGTCACTTCACCCCATTGCTCCGACTCAATGTTGCATTATAGTCCTGATTAAGGGATGGAGGAATGCAGACGTGCATTCCTTAGGACTTCCCATCAGAGAAAGCCAATACTGCAACTGTTATTTCATTTATATGCAACAATTAAGCATGTATTAATTTAAAACTCCACAGAAATTGATCATAAAGCAACATGTTAGTTTGGAATAATCTAAAATTCGGTACTAAAAATGTAGCGTTTTTACAATGAATAGAAATAGCTTTTTTATGAAGTGTGTTGTTTAAATGCATTTTAAATGTCACATATAAAATCTGAAATATATTATACATATTTGATTTATTACTTTGAAGAGCTTCGAAAGCACATTTCCTCTCTCTAGAGGGACAGATGTCCTTGAGGTGAAGTTCAAGTCCAATGTCTCTCAATTGTCTGACAAACCTTTGTTCAGAGAAAGTCTCAGAAAGCAGAGGAATGTTACATTCACATTCAATTCTAATACATGATACAAAAAAATAATAAATCAATGCACGATTGTATATTTATGTGTATAAAATGTTGATTTTTTTTCTTGTCATGTCATGACATTCTGCAATGTGTTTGATTTCAGAAATGAAAGTGTGCTGACGGGGCTAGTTGTCACATGAGTTTTTCAATTTTTTAAGGAGAAATCCTATATAGTGTATTTTCTCTTGTACTGGTTTCTAATTGAAAATTATTGTATTCAGTATTAGCATAATTTCTTTATATAATAAAGATTTTAAACTGAGGTGAAACTGCTTATATTTTTCATAAATGTTAAGGCTGGGCTAGTGTTTTCATGTTATTAATAGCATTTTTCACTTGCAGTATATGTTGACCAGAACGATGGATTAATATGTTTCTTTTCACATTGTTGATGTTTCCTAAATCGTTGTGTGTTTTCTGATTGTTATTTCGTTGAAAATCTTTTAATAGTTCAACGTGTGTTTTTATTCCTTTGTAAATAAAAACAGCTTATTTTAGGTGAGATTTGTGTCTATGCAGAAGATTCAGATATAAACTCACCCTGAGAAATATTCACAGGAGTAAAAGTGTGACAACTAGCCCCGGTTCACTTTAAAGCGACAGGCTGCAAAGGCTGAAATCAGCGCGGTTTTTGAAATGTATTTCCTTTCATGAACCTCTCTTAGTTTTTTCTTCATCATTTTTCTTTTTGAAATGATTTTCTTTTTCCTTCCTTCTCATTTAGCTGGTCAGGAAAAATGAGTTGGACAAATATTTTTTTATGTTTAAGCTAAAACTTAAGCTGATATGTCGAATATATTGCGAAAGTTTGGACATCTGACCATTTTTTCGATTCCTAAATGCATTAGGCTTCTAGAATCCTTCAGGTTTACTCATTTGTTTAACGAAAAAACGAAAAAGTTCCGTTTTCTGCACAATTGTTGTACTTTTTCGTACAATCTAAAGGTAGGCTACTTAAATCTAAAGCTGATGCGAATGAAAGAAAAAAAGACACTTGCTGAAATAATTCTACATGTAAGGAAATATATAATGATTAAAGCAAAAACTAATAATGCAAACAACGTTCAGAGAAAAATAAAATAAATACTTTTACGCATGCACAAACTGTAAAAATGATAATAGTTGAGTTGTCATTTATTTTGCGTCCTAGCTATTTGCATTTAATTTAAAAGTAGACAAAGGTTTTTGGGTTTGTTGAATCCAGATAAACTTGTAACAATTAATCCAATTCAGATCAAATAACCACCTCACATTTTCAAACAATCATTATTTATCTTTCTTGGAAAACATTTATAGTAAATAAATTGGTAGATGTTTTTATGAATAGTTTAGTTTTACACAGTTGTTTAAAATCATCCCATGTTTGTATTCAGTGTTTTGTTGTTTTAAAAATAGCCTAACCCTTGTTGTTACTTTGAGGAAATCTGCAAAATAATCTGTTTTTAAATAACACAATCACAAAGTAGCCCACTTTTTAACCAATATTTAAAAAAAAATGGGATTGATACGACATTTTTAATTGAATTGCCTTAGTTTTCCGGAACATTTTGGTCCCTGTCGCGTTCTTTTATATCCTACAAATTGCGTTTGTGTTTCATAAAAAAGCATAATTCTCAGTAAATAAATAAACAAGCTCATCTAAGCGCTGACCTGCAGCCACATCTGTTCATTAAGAACCGTGCCATCGGCTGAGCCTCGACCACATCGTCTCACACCCGGCGCACAAAAGCGACTTGCGTCCTCGCGTTCTGATTGGCCAGTTCGCAGCACGGCGCTCAGCAGACGCTGTGATTGGCCGATGCGCGGCTGACGTCACTGCAGGAGAGAACATACTGGGCTGGATGCTGAGGACTGGTACCATAGCTGCGCGACCAGCATCATCGGCATCATCATAATCAATATAATCAATGCTGCTTTGGAGAGTTTGCCACCTGTTGTAAATGTTTCAGTGCCCGCACGCGTCCAGAAAGACTAGAGCGCCTTGTTTTGAGAAGGAATGCATTGTTTGGAGAGCTTGAGATGCACATTTGGAGAGCAAAGGAGACATTGTGGATTACAGACATGCTGCATGTTTCGTGTGATCCATGTGCAGTTGCACGAGGATGATGATGATGATGGTGATGCCATTTGCACGGAGGGATTCATGAGGTAAGCTGTGCACATCTAAAACGTCTCTTGTTTTCAGTCCATTTGAATTAAAATAGAGATAAATATTATACTCACATTTATTATCGATAGATTTTTCACGCACTGTATATGACAGATTGGCTCTAAATGAATTTATTGGTTATAATAAAAGTCGATATTTTATAAATATGCTTTAAATGTTATATCTGATCACCAAAAATGCAGAAACCCACTGGGTGTCGTTCATCCTTGACCGTTGAGCCAATGTGAGATAAACGTCTTGCGCTTTATTCTTTTAGACATGAAAGCTGACTGATATCCAACATATTGATGATGATGATGATGATGATGATGATAATAAACATCATATTGTAGCCTACAAAATATTTAGCCAAACAGTGGCTAAGAGTTGTATGTTTCATATTCTTTAAATAAGATTTAATTTGCTTGTGTTTTTGACGAAAGTCATAATTAGTAGCCTAAACAAATAAAACAAAGTTTGCAAGAGGTCTACAATGTTTATTATAAAATTATGTCACTTAACACTTGGTGCCTGAAACTCATGAAACACATAAAGCATATTTATGACACAGTTGTTGTATATATATATATATATATATATATATGTTATATAATAATGCAATTAAAAATGATAAACAATACAGCATTTAAGATGTAAAAGTGAGCTGACCTGCCATAAAGAAGGAGTGTGTAAGTTTCTGGAAATGTACATTCTTTATTGAATGTGTGGAACAAAGTGTGTAGTTTATCGTAATATCATCATTTTGATATTCAGAACAAAACTGATCAACTGATGTGGTAGGTGTTTTAGACTGTTGAAAAAGATTAATTTTGGATTACAGGATTCAGGAATACAGGATATATTTGAGATTTGATATTAAATCTATAGAAATTTCTGATTAATGTTACTTGACCACCTTAGACAAAAATAATAATAATAACAAATATTGTTTATAATTATTTTTTGAAGATATATAGATATATATAATAAAAGTATATACATTATTATTATTATTATTATTTATCATTATTATATTTTGTAGATTTTTTTTTCTCATATATATTGAATTGCTTACATTAAATTGCTTTTCTATGTTGTATAACTCATTAATAAACTCTATGCGGAATTTCATATTTTTTAGTTGTAGAATGTAAACTGCCTTTTTAGCCATTTCTCTATTTCTTTTGGCTGTTGACCTGTTTAACGAAATACTTGCGATTTCTTTGTAGATGTGTTTCTGCAGTCATTACATCCAGACCCCCAATGTACCAGCACTTGGGCCTAAAACCTCTTTCTGAGGGTTGGTTTCTCTCTTTGGTTATCTAGCTGTATGAGTTTTAACACTTTTCATAAAGCTAGATAACCGAAAGTAGAAATAATCCTCAAAATCTGTTGAAAACAGCCTGTAAGCAAGAGAGCACTCACTTTTACTTCAGGTAATTTCACATGTATGTTTTCATTCTAAATATCCAATCAGAATTGTTGTATAGATTGTAATTAATTTGTCTTGTGTTCGAACTCGTAATAGAAGTTGCCATTCAATCTAAACCAGTTGTATGAATGCAGAATCAAACATTGTCTCCACTGAAATGTGGGAATTTATTTATCATAATCTGCATTTGTAATGAGAATCTTTTTGTTCTTTTCTCTTGACAATCATTTTCAAAAATGGACCTGCACAATTAGGGAGAAAATCGTGCAGGGCTTTTAAAACATTTAGAGAGATTCTCATTTTGTAGATTTTCAGCTCATTTTAATCATATTGTCAGGTGCCATTGGGTTCAGGCTGGTGAGATCCTCACTAGCTCAGCAATCAAAAGAGGTACTTGAGGGCTATTTGTTGGGGTCTGTAGCCTAAAGGGAGGCCTTAGGATTGTCCTGTAGTCCTATTTAGACTCTTTGTGCTGGATTTCCCCGTGTGAAAGGCAGAAACAATGGCAGCAGTACAAACACTTATTCATTGGCTGTATATACACACACAGGAAAAGCAGCCTATCATTACATTCAGTGGCTCCTTAAATGAGGCTGCATTTAATTCTTTAGGAAAAAGCTCTTGATTGAACAGACATCCATTGCGGTAAGTAATGATACACGGTGCTGGCTAATTGGTTAGACTCAATGGAGTGCGTTTATTGCTTTAAAAGCAACTGAGGATATTCCCATGCATTGCTGCAGATTCTGGATTGGACACTTAAGATTTCCCCCTAAAATGGAGGCTATTCACTCTATGTTCTCCCACTCTTGCATCTTTTAAAAATGCAAGTTTGTGTATGTGTGTGTGTGTATATATATATATATATATATATATATATATATATTTCATGTGTGTGTGTGTGTGTGTGTGTATTTTTAGAACATTTTATATCAATATTAAATTATTATTTTTATTATTTTTTAATATTTAGTAAAATAAATATCATAATATTTTAATATTTAATTAATTATATATAAAATAGGTCATTATAATTAAATATATATATATATATATATATATATATATATAATTTCATTTATTTTAATAAATAAAACTCAATATACCCATATTTAATAAACAGTATTGTAATTTTTATACAACATTAAAGAAATATTACATTAATTAAACATGCACATTTTAATAGCCTATACTTTATATATGTAAATTAAAATGGAAATGTTTATAATATATTCATTTTATGTAAAAATAAAAATGTTATTTATTAAAGCTTAATAAATGAAAATATTATATAGATAATTTTATAGTATTTAATGAAATAATTATATAATATTTAATGAAACAAATATAATTATATTAAATATATTTATATTTGAATGTGTGCATATATATTTTTTTATATATATTTTAATATTATATTAATTTTTAAAACAATAATAGTATATATTCTTTATTTATTGACACTTAATAAATTAAAAATAAATTAAACAATTTTTATATTTATTTTTATTGAATAATATATATTCTTTATGTATTAACACTTAATAAATAACAAATAAATTAAATGATATGTAAACTTATATGGAAAAAATGATCTCTGTAACCAGCTTGAAACAAACAAGGAGACAGTTGCCATGGCATCAGCTTGGCAATAATAACAAGAGTATTTTTAATGCTTCTTTTCCATGTTGTGTTCAGTCTTCTTGGTACTTTCCATTTCTTTTGCTCTCTCTCATTGTCTTGTACTCATTCTTTCCCTCTCGCCTTTCATACAGAGTCTTATTTCCATCCACAATATGGCACAGCAAAGTAACAACAACAAGGGCACAGCCATCAGAGAGAGAGAAAGAGCGAGAGAGAGATGCTTGGAGGAACATGGCAGTCTCCATTTGCTACATCTTCCCTTCTCCGCCTACCCAGAAACCCCCAGTGCCATCTGTACCCCTGTGGGGTGCGGGAGAATCCGTGCCAGTGCCAGCGGCGACAAAACCCTCGTCAGCGTCCTGGAGCCCCGGCACAGGGAGGAAGGGAGGCCATCTTGACAGAGATCTTACACGAGAAGCTAAGATGGCTGGGCTGGCACATGAAGTGAGTTGGATCATGGTCTTTTTTGTGCGTGCGTGTGTGTTTATTGGGGATATTATAGCCCCCTTCATTTGCCCCCCTTGCTTCTAGCCTATCTGATCTTACTACACTAATTAGCGAGAGGGTTTTGGCGGGGGCTTGGCGAGGAAGAGGGGGAAGCAAAGAAAATAAATTAACTGCCAATGACTGTAGCAGCGACTGCCATCTTCCTTTGTTAAAGCTGCACTGTCTCCCTATTAACAGACATGTAGTTTTTGTTTATGTCTAAATTCAGATGTATCGCCCAAAAATTAACCCTAAATTTATGTTCGCCTCATTTTCCATCTTAAGTTAGCAGCACAGCAGCACAGAAGTGAATATATATATATATATATATATATATATGGATGCTAAATCCATTTGATGTATACAGAAGTGAAAAATGATGTTACACTCTTGTTTTGTTCTTTACATTTCCCACAGAAAGAGAAATGTACGTCTATAGCAGGCTTATTTACAATTCAAATCTTTTCCTTAAAGCAAATTGTTTGTAGCTGAAGACGGATAACGAGGGGTGGGAGGATAAAAAGAAGAAAATAACGAAACTAGGGCTGCTAATGAGTGGCACTAAGCTGAGATCCTCTTGACATAGATGCAGTGAATGGGAGTGAGGGCTGGTGGCGTGTTTAAAGAGACAGGCAGCATCCCAGCATTCTCGTGGGCGATGAATCCTGTTGCATTCATTTCGATTTTTAGAATATAAAAACATAAATGCGAAACAACAAATGTGTAAATTCAGTTCAATTCCAGTTTATTTGTATAGCGCGTTTCACATATTGTTTCAAAGCAGCTTTACGGAAAATACTTGTTTCGACGTTACAATTAGGTGTGTGTCAAAGTAACTTCCATAGTAATAAGTACAACTATAATGTAATACATGTTATGTGGTTAGTCAACGCCATATATTCAGGAGATAAGCAGGCACAATGCATGTGCACTGATTGTAATGATTACAATATTAGGATAATATTACAATATAAAGACAATATGGTGTGCCGTTTCAAAGTTGGCGTAATTTGAAGTCTTTGCGATTGTTTAAAGAATGAAGAAATGATTGAGTAAATTAATATATGAATGCATGAATAGACATTTGTAATCTTTTGAGAACTGCAGTCAATGTGAATTTAGATCATATAAATCACATTTTGTCAAATGCATGCAGTTTGGAATTAGTTTTCTCATTGAAAAACACATAAAAATGCTCTAAAAATGAATCTATCACACTTAAAATAAACTAGCGAAGGCGAAAAGATGATGAAAAATAGTCTATAATATTTTACATTATTTTATATATACTTTTCATTATATATTCATATGAACATTAGTGAATTTTATGTGACGTGTATATATATATACACTTACAATTGTCTGATAATTCTTACTAAAATGACCAAAAAAATGATATCCATATATATATACATAGTTTTCCTAATATATTCAAATGAATTTGAACCTAAAATATTGCTAAAAGGCTAAATTTTATATATATATATATATATATACATTTTCTTATATATTCATATGAACGTTAGTGAATGATATGTAATATATAAATTTGAGATATATACTTAAAAGTACTTAGAATAGTCTGATAATTCTTATTACAAAAAATATTTATACACATACTTTTCCTTATATATTCATATGAAAAAATGAACTAATTGTGGAAGTCACAGTATCTTGATATTGCTCTTTGGCCTTCACTCAGACACAATGCAATTTTCCAAACAGCATGGGTCGCCCTTCTGCCTCCCCCAGTCTCAGGCCCTGGCAGAAACGGCCTGTCGTGCCCCTGGCGATCTAGTTCGGGGTTTTCTGAAAGGCAGGGAGAGGGTGAAGCTGGTATGAGGGCCGGCGTGGGGCCGGGGCCGGCAGCTGCAGCATGCGTGCCTTTAATGAACAGAACGTGGTGTCGGCCATTAATATTCTGCCCAGCTCGCGGCTGGTCCCTTGCTCTCAATGGAGGCCCCCCTCCTTTATAAAGAGCTCCGCTTTCCCACCATTGTCAGGGCCGCTGCTCCTGCGGCACGACTGGAGAGGGGGCAGGGTGGGAAACACCAATGCAGACCAGACACCACCAGATGCCAAAGACACGAGACGGTTATGCAGATCGCACAGCCTTTGTGTGTGTGTTTGTGTGTACAGGGGTGTGTGTGTTTACAGATGGAGGGTGTTCACCACCTGATCATCTTAATTAGTTTGCATGTAGTTAATATGTGTTTGAGTCTGAGTGAGATGCAGATGTAAATGGGCCGAGTGTGTTTTTGTGCGTTACAGAATGTGTTGAAGGTTATTTTGTTCTCTGTTGTTTCTTTAGTGCAAATTTAGCTGTGTTAAATTAAAATCATTTAATCATATGTGTATGTGTGTGTATTATATGTGTGTGTGTGTGTGTGTGTATAGACAGACACACACACACTACCATTCAAAAGTTTGTGATCAGTACAATTTTTATATATATTTTTTGAAAGAAATTAAATTTTTTATTCAGCAAGGATGCATTAAAGTGACAGTAAATACATTTGTAATGTTACTACATTTTTTTTTTATTTCAAATAAATCTGTTCTTTTGAATTTTTTAACTGGGATATTAAAAAGAAATGTATCTTGATCGTTTTTCATATTTGAATGATTTCTGAAGGTTCATGTGACACTGAAGACTGAAAAAAAGAACGAAAAAAATCAGCTTTGCCATCACAGAAATAAATTACATTCTAAAATATGAAATTGAAATAGAAAACAGTTCATTTAAATTTAAAAATATATTTTATAATATTACTGGTTTTGCTGTAGGCTATTTTTGACCAAATAAATAAAAAGTCTTGGTGAGCATAATAGACTTATATTAAAAATATTAAAAACATAAAAAAAATCTTACCTGATAAGAAGCTTTTAAATTGTATAATATAATATAATATAGTTTGAGAAAATGCATGTGTTTCCTATAAAAAGCAGTTACACCAGATTTAAAATATATGAAAATCATTGCAATATATAACAAAATATCAAACCAAATGACAATGATTTCTTTTAAAGAAACTGCAAATACACTTTTTAAGCACAGTATTTCACAAGATTATCAATTGCAATGAAATTCATATATTTTTAAGTGTGACTAAGGTGTCTAGATACTTTTTGGGGCCACAAAATATCATATCAACATATATTTAAAAGGTACCAAACAATAAAGTTAATCACAGTGACAGTGCAACTTCAGTAATGTACTTAAAATTTGAAATAAATTGAGAAATGTTCTCAGGTATCCGTTGTTTCAGATACAGTAAAGAGCCACACTGTTTGTTGATGAAATGAATAGACCTCTAGGTAACGTACAGGGCTGCATGGGTTGGTGATTTGCATCAGCACTGTGATGAAGGTCATATGACATCAGAGGCGGGCACCTCGTGCACTGTGAGCTCCGCAGAGTAAAGAAGCCATCAAACAACAACCCCACCTCAGTTTCACCTCATCAAAGAGAGGGCACAGAGATACAGAGAGAGAAAATGATAATGCTGATAATACGCCATTACGGCGATAAAGACTTGAAAATTAAAACAGAAAGGAAGGAAAATAAGGGAAGGGTTTGTAGCGACACATTGCGAGATTGATAGATTCAGACGATGGAGGGAAGGAGGGGTGGACACGTGATGAGGAGACATGTTTTAGTTCCTCTGATGGCTAAACCACAAGTCTACAGTCACTACAGTGCTAATTGGACGCCCGTACATAAGGAACAAAAATTCATATATCAGAATTGCATTTGTGGTTGTTAAACCATTTGAAACATATTAGGTGTTGATAGCACTGTATGCTACTGAAACTACTCATACACTACCATTCAAAAGTTTGGAGTCTCTTATGTTCATCAAGGCTGCACTCATTTACAGTGAAAACCATAATATTGTGAAATATGTTTACAATTTAAAATAACTGTTTTCTGTTTTAAATCTTAAAATGACATTTATTCTAATGTCTTCAATTATTCTAGTCTTCATTGTCACATGATCCTTCAGAAATCATTCTAATATGACAATTTGCTGCTCAAGATATGTTTCTTTTTATTATTGCAGCTGAAAATGTTCAGCATTTCTATTGAACAGTCTTCTACTAAGATTGATTTTAATGGGCAGGTTCCCAAAGACCCCAGTGATATATCACTTAAAATAGCAATAATTATAATAATAGTACTGAACTTATTTTGCCTTCAGATTTTTCTTATAAGTTCTTCTGACCTAATTAAAACCCAGCAGGCAGATATTATTAAAGCTTTAACCCTTTGTTTAAGCACATTACAGGGTGTATGTGAAAAGGAATATGAGATATCTGAAAAATATGGTTTATATAGATATCGGTAAACAAGCAAATTGCTATTAGAGCTGTGGTGCAGTGATCTATTTGACATCTCTTTCCTGTGTCTAATATCTTTTTTTTTTAAATAATGAAAGGTCCCAAAAACATGTTAATCACTGAATAAGATGGGAGTATATTTCAGGTTAAAAGCAAGTTAAGTTCATTACCAGATTGTAAATGCATTTGCAGTGGAAGTCTATGGGGAAACTGCACAAGAGCTGTTTTTTCATTTCTAATCCAAATTATTTTAGAAATTGTTTAGTATTTTTATGTTTACTCGAAACCAGCAAAAACATGTCTATGAACAGAGCTTAGTTTGTGTTCGACCTATATTCTATGAAATAATACTGCTTGACTGTAGAAAATCACCATGCTTTTTGATTTTGTGCTGGATGATTAAGAGAAGTGTCTTGCATTATCTGTTAACACAGTCCAGTAAGATTAAATCAAGATCATGTCTGCTGTGTATTTAGGTCAACAGCCATGAGCAAAAGTCTGTCGTCTTTATATGTCTTTGACTGTGTGCTAGTTGTACTCTATCAACTGTATCTGCTCTTAAACAGTAACAAGAGATGCTGCTAAACTGTTAAAGTCAATAACTATAAGTGATAAAGTTACTAATCACCAGAAAACATTATTTCTACATCTAGAAGTAAACAATATCCACCATGTGCCATTCAGAGTCCTAAATGACAGTAAATGTAGGTCAGGTTTAATCTTAGTCTCTTAATACAACTTTGGCCAAGAGCTAATCTATCAGGAAGCCTGGATCTTAAGGATCGGATATTCCTAGATCCGCGTATTTTTCAGGGGAAGCCCTCAAGATGAGTGTCAAAGCAGAAGCACTTGACCTGATTTTTGAGTCCGATTTGGTTCCGTTGTCCGATTTCTTCTGGGACAAAGTTAGAGCGTCATCTTCAGATGTATGTGGGTTTGTTTATGATTTAATTGCTGGAAATGTGCATTACTGCATGAGTCGATTAAATTACCCGAGTGTTGAAAAAGATGTTTATAGTTTATTTATTAGGGCCGCTCATTAGCTGATGCAAAGCGCCTGTAACCCTTGAGGCTCGTGAGTTTAATTGAGCCTCTGTGGTGAAACGTAGGAAAAAACTGATGAAGAGAAATGCAGACGCTCCTCAAACATGAGCTAACGTAGGACTTAAAGAGATAGTTCACCCAAAACATTTTTATTTTACTTTATCTATTTGCCAGAAACGTCCACTTCAGTAGCACTTACATAAAACTTTACAGTTTTATTCTATATTTTTTGTTTGTTCATACATTATTCGCCTGATTTATATAACATTTTATTCCTAAAAACATTTCTGGCTGTTTGATGTTTTCTGATTCATGGAGTGATTAAAAGAGAAATCCAAAATCCCTGTTCTAAAAGTCTTTAATATGTCAGCAAAAATGAAACAAGAATTTGTTCAGATTTCTATGGAAGCCTGTTCCTGCCACAGGATGAAAAAATAAAAAAGGTAATTGTGACTTGTACCTCGTAATTCAGATGTTTTCTTGCCATTTTGAGTTTATATCTCACAATTCTGATTTTTTTTCTTACAGTTCTTCAGACATAAAGCCAGAATTGCAAGATGGAAACTCAGAATTCTGAATTTATATCTCGCAATTCTGACTTTTTTTCATAGAATTGCAAGAAAAAAAAGTCTGAATTGTGAGATTAAAAGTCATGGTTACTTTTTTTATTTTTGTATTCTATGTTGGAAACAGGTTTCCATAGATTTCTGTTCTGGCAGTGTATGCAAATGAGCACATTTTTAATTACATACTGCCTCAGTTGCATTTCATAAAACTAGTCATACAAAATTTTATGTCTTAGCATACTGTTATTAATTAACTGGGGATGTATGGAGATATCCATTCACCTGTGGTGTCTAAATTCTAATTTCACCCACTTCTGAAGGGTGATTGATTTTACGACAGGTGAAAGGAACAGTCAGTGAAGTCAAGTTCAAGTTCACATATGTCTAGACCGTCTCGTTCCATACCGTCCCTCTTTCTTCGCATACGGGGGGTCTGTTTGCCCTTTGACCCGTGCGTAAGTTGCTATGGAAGGGCGGCGAGAGGGTTCAGTAATGTTCCCGTGAAAAGGCCGTGTTGTCAGGGCTGTCTAGTGACGTCCCCCCATCCCCGCCTCTCTCCGCAGCTGGGCACGGTCCCGGAGCCTGGGAATCTTCGGGCTCAGACCTGGTCCACCCCCCATTGAGATTCAGTCTAGCCGTACCCTCACCCCACAATCTGCACGCCGCCAGTCTCAAGTTCAAATCTAGTCCCATAATGCACATATGATGCACAATACGGAGGTGCAAAGGTTTGGTTGTAATTGCAGTAATGCATGTGTGTTTTTATGCACTGTTCAGTAAATATAAATGGAGATCTGCCAAGACGGCCGTCTTGTAATTGGTTGGCGATGCTGAAGGTGTGTGTTGGAGTCGGAAAGAGAATTACAGTGTGTAAGAATGTGTGTGTGTTTGTGTGTGGTTGTCGGGCAGCAGGAGGGTATAATAAAAGGAGTCATTTGCATAAGCTGCATGGAGCCCGAAGAGGGTGTTCGGAGGAAAACAACAAGAATGAAAAAAGGACAAATCCTACGTTGTGCGGGCAGAAAGAGAAAGCGAGGGCTCGCGTATATAGGGGAGAGGGTGGAAATTAACAGAGAAAGACTTGAAGCTGCTCCCCTGTGGTAATGAAAGGCATCAGGAACCTCAATGCATAATATTTGAACACTGTGACAGAGCGCTTACACTGTTTACAAAGGCCTGTTGAGGAAGAGAGAAAGAGATTGATTACGGATCATTTATTTTGCTTTTGATGAGCGTGGAACATGTGAAAATATTAAAATTGTATCATCGGCGCTCTGCGGCCTCTGTGCGTCTCTGTGGGAAGCTGTATTGTGGATTGTGTTTCGAGCGGCAGGTACAACGGCATGTTTAATTCTCATCGTTTGCCCACATAATGTCCGTGCAATTAAAAAATCACTGTTTAAGGTAGCAGGTCTTTTAGATAGTAAGTTAATGCACCTTTGGTAAAGAATTGATCTGTTTCTCTTTTACAGATGTGGACTGAACTCGGTGGATTCACACTTTGTGGAAAATTAGTCGGAAATCGACTAATTATGCATCCAGAGAGAACAATGTGAGCCTCAAGCACCTGAAAGTTTACTTTACAGTTACTTAAAGATATACACATCTTTCTAAACCTGTAATTTTTTCATTTTTATAAATGTATTTTTTGTTGCCCTGATAACTGTTAAAAAATAAAAAATATGATGTGCATTTTATTTTTGTATTTTTACATGTATGTATTTCCTTTTTCATTTAGTTTTTCTGATTTTTTATTGTCATTTAATTTTATTTTTAAATAAAATATTTCTACTGTATATTGTATTGGATGAATAAAGGTGCCATTCATGAGTGAATGATATGAATCATCTTTGCATTTTATTCATTTTATTAACGTCAGATTCTTTCACACATGGCAAACGAGTGAAGAGTTAATTACTGTGAGTTAATTAGCTTCATTTGTAGGCTACATAAAACACTTGTACACTGTTGAGAACTATGCTCATCTTGAACGGCAGTTTTCAATGGGCAGCGACAGTTATAAAAAGGTCTGTGGTTTAGTTACAAAGTTTTGAATAAAATATTTTAATAAGAACCCTTAAAATATAATCAATTATTTTAGCAAGATTCGAGTCTAATCCAAAAATTAAAATACTTAGGTAAGCTACACCTTTTAGAAATAGAAAAACACACTCTGCAAAAATGTTGTTGTAAACTGTCGTGAAAACGCCGCCGTTATAATTTCCTATAAATCGAAATGACTGTAATTGGATAGCTGTATTGTTTTAGTTTTATTTATTTTATCATAAAACCAAATTTCACACACCCATTTACAGTGTGTATAATTTTCTACTCGTTCAGGCTATATCAGTTTCTCTTATTCCTCGTGCATTTATGCAAATTACTGTGCGAATTTCTCTATCAGTGACCTCTGTGCCAGTTAGCATTAAGTGTTAATTAGCCAATGAATAGAGGAGATATGACGACCAAACGTGCCGGGAATCCCGCACGCGAATTTACTAATCCTACTATGGCGAAGGATATCTGATTAATATTCATAAACTAAGCCTTGAACATTGGAAGGACACCGAGCAACGTCAGCACGACCTACTTAGTATTCAACACACAAACGTTCACCATTGGAAGGTTACAACTCAACGTCAGCGAGATCACATAAATATTCAAGACATAAGCTTTCACCATTGGAAGTTGTACCAAGAGACGTCAGATGCTCCACTTAATATTCAAGAACCAAGCTTTCGCCATAGTAAGACTCGTAAATTCTCGAGAAGGAAAGGATTTTCGACACAGCTGTCTGTATATGTGTGTACTGCTGTGGAAATGAAGAAAAAAAGCAGCATAAGGAAACATAGTTAAGTACTTTTACATATAAGGAGTACAAAAGCTTTAAAATGTTACTAATTATGTTATTTAAAAGAAAATTGCTGTTTGAATTGTGCCTCAGTATCCTACCTAGACAAACTAGACAAAACGTAAATTAGATTCACATTGATTAACAATATTTCAGATGACTAAAATCTTGAAGATTACAGATTCTATTAGATCTATATCAGGTTCTGTACTGATAACAGTTTGTTGAAATAAGAACTATTACACTTTTTAAACATTTAAGACAAAATTTTCAACAATAGACAAATGTGATATGGTAAAATGAATCATAATATTATAGAATATAACCAGTAAAAAATTACAAACCACACCTTTAAAAAAATAATCTTTTACAAATATCGGTTGTATAATGGATGACATTTGGAAATTTTATTTTATTATTTATTTAATTTTATATAGACTATTGTAATTGTACCTGTAATTTTAGATATGATTCACACCTCAAAATATGCCATAAATAAATAACACAAAAACAACAGAAACACACAAATACATAAAATGCATTCTGGTTCTTTACCAGTAATGACTCCTTTAGACCAGACCAATAAATGGACACTTGATGGAGTCCAGATGAATGACTATCAGGTCGCTCCCTAGAGGATAATAAACTGGACCAAACTGACAGAGGTCAGAGTTCAGAATGACGGGTCAAGAACTGCTAATTGAGTGGCGATTTCCTTTTTCTCCCCAGTGACCACTGAGGGAGGGTGACACTAAGGTCCCTAAAACGTCTGCATGGTAATGAACCCATGACAATTCATAGAGACCAAACACACTAAGAGGTAACCGCTACGAAAAATAAGAATTAATTTATTTATATTTTTTATTTTATTTATTTTAAATGATTGAATTCTCAATTAAATTATACACTACACACATTTGATTTAAGATAATTTTTCTACTTTTTTGCTATTTATAAATCATTTTAGATAGATAGATAGATAGATTCATTCCACAACTGTTGATTTTCTTTTATTTAGCAGGATTTGTGTCTCTTCATGAGGATATATGTATATTGCATGTTAGCATACCTATAGAGCCGGAGCCTGTGAACCGCCCTGACCCTTTGACCTCTCTCCCCCAAACATGAATAGCATCACTCAAGGCCTGGACAGGCTTTTCAGCCAGCCTGAGTCGTGCCTAAGCTCCTAAACATGATGATTTAATGTATCCTCAGCCCCCCGGGTAGCTTTTGCAGGGACTAACAGAAGTTTGTTTAAGACACAAACCCCCTCTAAAGACATGCCTCCCCATCTAATGCTTTCTCTCAGTTACACACAGGCAAACGTCCCTCCCCTCCTGTTCTTCAGGCTCCACACTTGGCAAAATTAAGGGTCTGATCTAACAAGGGTTCTTTCATCTGCTGAGAAAAGCAGTATCTGTTCAATTGGCTTCTATAGGACTATGCTGGCAAAGAAAAGAAAGAAAATTTACTCGTTCGGAACTGAACCCATAATAATCGCCACATTAAATCACTGGAGAAGATGTGAGAGAATCACCCGTGTGTTAATGAACGAAAAAAAAAAAAAAAGAGAGAGAGAGAGAGAGAGAGAGAGAGAGATTGTTATCAACAAATATGAAGAAATGCTTTACTGTATTGTCCTGAATTTACTATATTTTTTAACTATAGTTTTTACCCCATATCATTAGAATGAACAAAAATACAGGTTCATACATAACTTAAATATATAAAAGGACTCTTTACAAAAATCAGCTTTAATGTTCTTCTGTGAGGCTGACATCTCTGGATTATCTGAATTGTTCCTTGTTGCTTTGTTCCGATGAATAGGCCTATTATAAATACATATGCTAATGTTTTTATTGTTAAAAACAAATCAAATAAATAAATCAATCTTACATTTACATGTGATTTTATTTTCAATTTCACTTTAGGTTTATAAACAGCAATGGTACAGCTTCTGTTATTTGATGTAAAAACACATTATTGTTTCAGTTGCTATATTATATCATATTATGAAAGCGTTAAGTTACAAATAATTAAAAAATAATTGTAGTCTCTTTCTGTAAGATGTGTTCATTTTCTATGACGGTAGCACCCTCATGTGGCAATATTAAGATGACGTGTTGGACGCTAAAATTCGACAAAAGTTCATCGACAAACATTTTCAGAGCGACTTGGTGTAGTAAGAGTATGTTCATATAGTGTCATGTTGTTTCTCTTTTTAGTGAGGGCATTGCATTTAAAATAAATATGTTATAGGTAACATTAGACCTGTAATTACTGTAATCATTATGATTGATTAATATGAGGCGATTTTCGTGCAGCTAAATGCTATTTGTATGTAAAGAGTGTAACCTACGTCTTTTAACCATATAAATAAGAAAACGTTGTTCAAATGGAAAACCACGACCCCGGCAGGACTCGAACCTGCAATCTTCTGATCCGAAGTCAGACGCCTTATCCATTAGGCCACGAGGCCCTCGTTGGCATACGATGGAAATGTCCTCTGGTATGTTGACTAACATACTAAACATACTAACATATACTAAAACGTGAATAGGGTATCACGTTTGCGTAGACTCAACTATCAGAGTCAGCCTTTTTTTTAATCTCATTCAGTAACCATCTAAAATTATTTAGGGCAAAATATTCTACGCTGTTGATGAAAATGTCACATAGACGGCGTCATCACGCGGTACCAAAACACTGGGTGTCGCTGTGTGGCAAGTTGCGCTGCATAGAAATAGGATTTCTTCGGACAGAGCTGAAGTATGCATGTGTAGTGTATCCGAATGAGTCGTTTTTGGTCAATTGCGGTACTTTGAAATCAAAAGTTGACTTTAGTATAACGAAAGCGATTTGCAAGTACACTATCATGGACAGCAAGACTGCGTCATATTTATCCAGCGGTGGTTAATCAGGTATTTATCATTATTTTTGTCAGTTCATAATACAGTGTTACAGAAATGAGCTGATGAATTCTCAGATTAAATAATATGACATATGCTTGATTAAAATATTTAAAATATTTGTTTTCACATGTATGTCTTTACTAAATAAAACAGAACTTCTCATTGTAGCGTTTATTGTAACTATGTACTTTCATGAACCTTCATTGTGACTATGTACTTTTAGCTCTGGAAACACATGTACTATTATTAAATATAATGTTTACAATATAAAATATGTTTTATGTGTAATAAAATGTTAAAATATTGTATATTTTTATAGTATAAATATTTACATTTACATTTAAATACAAAACAATAATTATTTTAAAAAAAACCCCACACTGCTTTGAAGTGTGATTGAACAAAATAACATCTTGAAGGAAGTACCACTCTTGACATGGTTAGATGTGGTTTGAGATGCATGTGTTTAACATTTGTGTTTATTGTTCATTTACCAGGTTCTTCTGCGTATGTTTTATGTGAGGCTCTAATACAATGCTCCGTCTGATATCATGTCACCGGTGGCAGAAGACCTTCATACGAACTAGAGTTTGGGTAAGATGGTGCTCCACCTCTGTGAAACCCAAATCTCAGCAGGGCTCAGATCAGACACGTAAACTGTAAAATAGGTTTGTGAATCCTTGCAGTGTTACTAACGTAAACTTAAAATTGTTGTCTTGACAAGTGACTGAATTAAAACAAGTCTGTCTTAAAGTCCTAAAATTACTAAAACTTGAACTGAAATAAAGCGAAAATTAAAACAATTAATAAAAATAAAATAAATCAATTAAAACAAATATTAGAAGACAAACTTAAACTCAGACACTACTTTAATTTCTAAAATAGAAGTATAAATAGAAAGCTAAATAGAAGTATTTAAAAAAACTAATAGCACATAACAAAACTACCAAAAATAAACTAAAATTAAAATCAAAACTGAAAATATAAAAATAAAAGTTAATTTAAAATAGTAATAAATAATAATATTAAATAAATAATGGGATTTGCAAAAGATTACTTTTAATAGTGTTTGTTACGACCGTCTAGGGATCAATCGCAGCAGAAAGGGAAAGGAGAGCCTCGATACCAGAAAGAATAAAGATTAATAAGCTTTTATTTCAAATAAAGTAAGGGTTTAACATCAGGGGTAGACAAGGCCAAAATAACAAACAAAAATAACTCTTTATTTAACCTCTATCTACAATCACAACTTACCTAACTCCCTTTTCCAAAAACAATATGAAAAAAGAATATTCCAAAAATAAAATGGCGTCTATCCCCCTACGTCCCTTATCACAATTATTTACAAACTAATTACATAAGCTATATACAAGTTATCAGTTAACATTTCACAATCAGAATTCATAGTCATAGGGCGTGAATCAAATACAATCAGATCTATTATTTAAATGAAAGAACACTCAACAACTAATGCCGACGGAGTAGAATAATATTCAGAGGAACACACAAATGTACAGCACGAAGTGAATGACGAGAAGTACAATGGCACAAAAGGCCTCGATCCACATTTAGGGCAGTCCTTTATCCAAGTCAGGCAAGGATAAGAACCAATCGCCACCTCCATCAGATTAACTCCAGGAACCGCCTTCCTGAAAACAAATGTAAACATACACAGAGAGAACACAAGAGGGCAGCATAGAAACAACAGACAAATGACTGAAGGTCATAACAGTGTTATTAAAATATTAGTGTGTTTACAGATTAAAGGTGTAGTGGGAGATCTCGGAAAATGCTAACTTTAGCCTGATAGCACTGAAAGCGAACGTCCCACCCTCCCTGCAATCGCCGTCCAAAGCCACGCCCCCTGAACACACATACGCTCAGAGAGCGGAATACCAGAGACAACATTAAATTACTACAATAGGCTACATTAACGGTTTCCAATTACAGTCCTCGCGCCCTCCCCGCTCTGCACATTTCATATATATATCTTATCACGTCCGACGTTTGTTCTGTTCGACCGTAAGTCATAAGTGCCCTGCGAAGTGGACATCACCAGATATTCCACCATGATTCCAGTTCAAAGCGAGCGTATATGTTCCATACAAAGGGCATTAAAGTGTGCGAGACGTGAATTTAAATTGTATTTATTTACAGAGGTATATTATGTCACACTCTCTAGTAAGTTTCCTCTGTGTGTCAAGACGCTGCGCAGCGCAAATCCGTGAGTGAATGTTCCAAAGTGAAATAAACTTCAACGGATTTTCCATTGCTCAGGGAGTAGGGAGCAATGAACACTGTGTAGGGAGCATGTCAATCGGAACACAGTTCATGCACGTAGCTCTCTTCTAATGAGCTGGTTATCTGATTCAGGTGTGTTAACTAAACGAGACTAAGCAAAATATGCAGAGCGGGGAGCGCGAGGACTGCAATTGGGAACCGCTGGGCTACATCATGTGTCATTCACCGGTCAGAAAACTTTATAGCTAGTAAAAGTACTACAATACCAGGAAGGAAGATCGGGTTGTTGATGTTTGTCTGCCATTCTCGCTGTGTCTGCACAGCGTGCGTGAACGCGCTGATGACGTATCGTGTCTGCGCGAACAGGGTGCGCAAATACATACGTTGACAGACAGGTAGAAAAGACAATTAAAACGCTCGGACCGAGCGTTTTGATTGGACGAACATTTCTTGGTCCTACACCTTCCACAGAATATATAAATACAGATAAATACATTTAGACCACTTAACTTAATGATTGCTATCAGGATGTGAAGAGACTTTCAACCGGAATAACAAAAAATGTTTCTGAAGACAATCACCTATGATACCTTTAACTTTAAGTGAACATGTAAGGAATAATTGACGACGGGCTGTTGAATTATTAGAAAAATAATGCACACCCACGACGCGAAGCATCTCATCCAACGCCTCCGTTGCTAATTCCAAAATGTAATTTTAGACCTAGTAACGAGGCTTGAGCCGTCGAAAGCAGACTAATGCAGTTAATAACTATGTTTTTAGAGCGAGAGAGAGAGAGAGATTTAAGCGTGTAAGCTACCTCTGTGAGTCTGTGTGTCTCTCAACAGTGTTTGGCAGCAGTGTCTCTACTAACAGTAAAACTTTAAGTTCATTTTCTTCACGAACAGCGCCATTTTTACCTCGCGTGTGAGAAATGTCATGTAGCTTTTAAATTGCTAAACTATTTAACTGATTAAATCGCCAGAGTAGCGCTAACAACGTACTGTAAGTTATGTGTGTGCGTTTGTAAGGGAGAGAGAGCAGGAGATATAGAGTATGTGCTTTACATACATAATAAAGCGTCATTTTGTGGCAAAACATGAAAATGATCTGCTGTTTTCATCATATTGCTTACTATATTTATTTGTCTGGCCAGTGTCGTTGTGGGTTTTTAGGTGCTTTGCTGTTGTAAGACCTTTGAAATAACCGAAATCATTTGGCGAAGTGATACGGAACTGTAATGCGGTCAAGAGCTGCCTGGAACTACGTTCGCCGTGCGTTTCCCTGAAAATAATCGCACACCTTAGAACGTTCGTCAGCCAATCAGATTCAAGCATTCAACGGCCCCATAGTATAAGCACAAATAAATATCCAGTATTAACTGCTACTTTGAAAAGATAACATTTTAATCTTATTTTAAATTCTCTGAACAGTACAACCAATTCAAAACCTAAGATCACAAAAGAATAAATAAAAAGATAAAGTTAAAAAAGTATTAAGGCAAAGTTGAGTCCTAAATGAGAAATAACCTCTTTTAATTTAGTTTAATTTTAATTTAATTTAATAATAATTGTTTATCATTTTATTTTATTGTGTTTTATTTTTTTTTTATTTTTTTATTTTATTTTAATAGTGACTCATTTCCCATCAAAGGATCTGAGCTGTTCCACATTCATGTATATAGCTCTAAACTCTTACTGGACAACAACTAGTGACTCATTAGTGGAAATAAATAAGTTGTTTTTTAAAATTTCAGTTAATATTTATTGCATTTCATGTTTATTTTATTATTTTATTCAAAGGATCTAAGCTAATAATTTATATAGCTCCAGACTTCTACTGGATGACAACTAGTGACTGTTTTTATTACTCCAAAGGACAAATTGTTTTTATTTATTTACAAATATTGATGTTTTTATTACTCCAAAAGGTAAAGTTGATCCATAAATGAGACATAACTGAGAACTCCAAAATAATTTTATTTTATTTTATTTTGCAAGTAGAATATAAAGTATCATCAGCTTTACTGATAAATATTCCATTTATCACTCGAAAAAGAAATCTCTAATATTGGCCAAAAAATAATATGATAACCAATGTATATATCATGCATGTGCTTTTGGGTTGGTCTGTACAGGGCTCCAAAATGCGTTTCCTGGACACAATGAGTCTCCACATGGCAATCTCAGGTCTGACAGGATTTCAGCGCTCACTCTGAATGGCTAGCAAGTACGGCAAGACAAAAGGGCTACAGGAAGTGAAGGAGCACATGAAGCGCCTCGGCCGAAGATCTGAGCGCCCGAAGGTTCATGCAAACCTTGCAACATTTGCCAGCTCAGCCTTAACAGTTTACAATACTGCCAACCAATAACAAATTGTATGTATTTTCTCATGCAGATTGGCTCGTGGGAATGGGTTGATATCAGCAGTATCAATAACCTTGCTGATGTTCACGCTCTCTACGTGGGAGGAGAGCCTTTGAAGAAAGAACCTAGGGATCTGCTCGTGAAGGGCAGCATGGCGGACATTAGGACAAATTTTCAGGTAAAAGTATCATAAATATATAATAAAAAATAATTACAAATGTTATATTTTTAAATATCATAAGTATTATACGCTGTATTAAGTATTAAATTACAGTTAAATAATTTAAAATATTATTAAAAATATAAAAAATATATAATTTAAAAATATTGTTCTCCAAACCTGTTTTGATGACAAAACAAACTCGTCTACATCTTGGATAGCAAATTTTCATTTTTGGTTGAACTGTTCCTTTAAGGAGTCAACAAAATGTCTATGTTATACCTTTTCATAAATTAATGAATGAATTAATGAATAATGTGTTTCCTAAAGTTATTTTGTTTTCTCTGTTAGGAGTTGATGCAGTATTGTGCTCTTGATGTTTTGGCCACACATGAGGTCTTCATTCAACAGTTGCCTCTCTTTTTGGAGCGGTATGACATTTAATTTACATAAACCCGCCCCTAGCTCTACATTATGGCATATTATTGTTAAATGACCTGTTGTCTGCATTTTTCTAGGTGTCCTCACGCAGTGACACTTGCAGGTATGCTAGAATGGGCGTATGCTACCTTCCTGTCAATCAGAACTGGAAGCGGTACTTGGAAGATGCCCAGACCACTTATGAGGAGCTGCAGAGAGAGATGAAGAAATCATTGATGATTCTGGCTGATGATGCCTGCCAGTTATTGGAGGTTGAGTGGTAAACATGCACTAGCTTATTTTTTTCATTACAACCAAATGGAGTCCCTGAAGGAAATGTATCCAGTTTTAGGGAACATAGTGTTAATGTTTACTGGCCTGGTATGAAATAGGTTCTTCTTACAGTTTTAGTGCTCAGGAATTTAATATTTTATTATTATTGGTATGGTCTGCTGTGCAGGTACAAAAATGATGCCTGGCTTTGGGACTTGAATTGGGACGTTCAGGACTTCAAGCAAAAGAAAATACCTGTAAGCAAGAAGAAAGTCAAACAAGAGGCTGAGGCAGCAGCAAACAAAAATATACCTGAAGACTGGAACGAGGGTAGGTGTTTTTTTTTTTTCTTTTTCATTTTTATTCAGTACGTGGGTTCATGATTGATTTACAATATATATATTTTTTTTTCTTGTTTGAAATAGTTCAGACCTTTAACATTCCTTAAATACCAACCTGATCTCATGACGAAAATGTACCTGTGGGAACTTTTTTGAAAGATGCGAAATAGTAAAAATTTTAAATAGTAAAAATATTTCAGAATGTTACTGTTTTTGCTGTACTTTGGATCAAATAAATGCAGACTTGGTGAGCAGAAGAGACGACTTTAAAAATTAAAAAATCTTACTGTTCAAAAACTTTTGACTGGTCGTGCAGAACTAAATTAATTCATTTAAATTTTTAAAAATAGAAAAATGATTATTTAAAAGTATAATTAGTAATTGATTAGTATTAAAATTAAATTTATATAAAATTAATATAAAATTAAATGTCATTATTTAATGCAGGGCTGGCCCGTGGCATAGGCGGAATAGGCGGAATTTTTTAAACTATTTATTTTTATTACAAATACTACTTCAATACTACTTCAGGCCTAGAAAGCCTAGTCTAAAAGTTTAAATAGGGCAATAAATGTCTGGAGTTCCAGAGATCCGAGATTTTTCGTGTCGCATGATTGATAATATATTTACGCTATAGCTGTGTAGTATTTTGGTATATTTTATTTGAATTGGCTAATTTAGTAATGTTCGTATATAACTGGGCTTACTGAAAATAGCAACATCTTATGTAAAATGAACTTTAAAGATGTACGTTTCTCAGTTTAATTCGTGGTGATAACGTTAGAAAGGGCTATAGTTTAGAACATTGCTGCCATCTACTGGAAATTGAACACTTCAAATTTATTTTGAAGATTAAACAGTAAGGTATGCTAGAGAGGTTTTCGAACTAAACTGTATTAGTCTTGTGCAGGAATGCCAAACGTAATTATTCTTGCTGTTTGTGTTTAATTTATAATGTGTCTTGGCAGCACCTGTATTTTTATAGGTTCTCTGGAAGCAATTTAAAATGAGGTTAATTTTCCATAGCTAACATTACCAAAAATAATTTAAATATTGTTCATTGAAGTTAGTTAATATATTCACTAATGTTAACAAATGATACCTTATTGTAAGTGTTACAGTTTCAATATCATCAGCTTTTTTAATAAGAAAATGTAACACCCAATAGTCACATATACTCCTCCATTTCTCTCTTCAGATGCGCTTTTGAAATATCTAGCTATGCAGTTTCTGTGTGAATGTTTGAACACATTGATTATTGGTGGAATGACCACCAGGTAAAATCTTGCCTAGGGCAGCAAATTGGCTGGGGCCGGCCCTGATTTAATGCGTTGCAATAATAATAGCTATATTTACTCATTAGAAAAAACAAAATTCATTAGTCGAAAATGGAAACAGCGAGAAGGCACCAACGCCACACGTGCGCTGGAGATCAGCAAGATGATGTCATTCTGGAGAAATGCTCAAAAACGCATCAGGTTTGAGAGTATCTTTTGAATGTGTAGATGGTGTGTACAGCTGATATTTAATCCAAAATCTCTTATTTTGTCTGTCTTTACAGCTCCCAAATGGTGGTATGGCTCCGTAGGGCAGAACTGCCGCTCACTGTCAGACAGTATGTCAGTCTTCTAGTGTGTCTTTTTCATTTGAGTGAAAAAATCAGAACTCGTCTGACCTTCTCTTTGCTCCTTCATCAGACATGAAGACTTTGATGAGGAAGGACAATATGGTGCCATTTTACCACAGGTCATCACAGCTGGAACCGTCACTCACAGAGCTGTAGAACCGACTTGGCTGACTGCAAGCAATGCTTGGGTACGATAGCTACAATAGAGTACTCACTTCCATAAAACATTGAAAATGGTGGCAGTTTACACATAATGGAGATAATTTATTTGTTTATTTCCATTGATTAATTTGATTTCCATTAAAGGATTACTCCACTTCCAAAATCAAAATTTCCTTATAGTTTAATCACCCCCATGTCATTCAAGATGTTCACGTCTTTCTTTCTTCAGTCGCAAAGAAATTACATTTTTTGAGGAAAACATTCCAGGATTTTTCTCCATGTAATGGACTTTAAGTAATCATTTTATAACTTCTTATATATATATTATTCATCATATATTGATTTTTTTTGTTTCAAGTGATTTGACTTGACTTTATCTCATAATTTCTACTTTTTTGACATATGACTTAGTAGCTTATAATTACTACTTTTTATGTCATGACTTTTTATGTCACACTTTCAACCATTATCACAACTATAATTGTGATGTAGTATCTTAATTTCTGCTTTTTGTCAAAATTATGATGTAGTATCTCAGTTTCTACTCTGTCATATTTATGACATAGTATCTCATAATTTATAATGTGTCATGGTTTATGTCAAGATTTCAAACTTTTTATGTCATAGTTATGATGATGCATCTCATAATTTCTACTTTTTGTCATAATTATGACAGTATCTCATAATTTTGACTTTTGTCGTAATTGTGACGTAATATCTCATAATTTGTACTTTTTATGTCATTATGACTTGTGTCAAAATTTCAAACTTTGCTTTGTTGTAATTGTAACTTTTTATGTCATGATTTACCAAAGCATGATTTTATTTTTCATATGTGGCAGAATTGGGCTGCCATAATTGTGGCATGAAAGTGGCATTTAATATCTGAGGTGTTTGTGTGTGTTTGCAGAAAGATCGTGTAGGCAGTGAGCTGAAGGCCATGGTGCAGGTGCCTCCTGGGTATCACCTTGTGGGAGCAGATGTGGACTCAAGAGCTGTGGATCGCTGCCATACTGGGCGAAGCACAGTTTGCAGGAATGCATGGTATTCCAGATGCAATTTCCCAGCCATTACATTCCAAGATGCAAATTCCAAAAAGAAAATGCAAAAACTAACTACACCCTGAAGGTCATTCTTAATCACTGATTTCCAGGATGCACAGCATTTGGATGGATGACGCTCCAGGGAAAGAAAAGTCAAGGCACAGACCTGCACAGCCGTACTGCAGATGCTGTGGGCATTAGCCGTGAACATGCCAAGGTCTTCAACTATGGCCGGATTTATGGGGCCGGACAGCCATTTGCTGAGTGACTGCTCATGCAGTTCAGTCACAGACTAAGCCAGCAGGAAGCAGCTAGTAAAGCTCGTCAGATGTATGCACTTACGACTCAATTATTTAACATATTATTTTAATAAAAAAAAAAAGTATAAATAATATTAGGAGATATGAAATTGTATTAACTATAATTAAATTATTTTAAAACATTATATAAAAAATATAAGTATAATAAGTTATTACATTAAATTATTACAAATTTTATTAAAAAATTATTTAAAAAAATAGTAAAAAATATAATTAATACTAATTGAAATGTTAAGTTGTAACAAATTATTCAAAATATAAAAAGTTATTAAAAATGTCTTTAATATATGTTCAGTTGTATTATTTAAAATGTATAATTAATATTTGATTTATTATATATTTAAATAGATTAAATTATTAAAATATAAAAAGTTATTAAAATAGATATATATTATATATTAATAGTATTAAATTATTTTATTTTTTAAATATTATTTTAAAATATAAAAAAGTTATTGTTTAATGTTTTGCATTAAATAACTGATTATATGCAGATATCAGCTGTCTGAGGAAGGCGAATGGTTGGTAAAGAAGTTGAATGTGGAGGTGGAAAGAGCTGAGGATGGCATCATCTCACTCCAGGATTTGCGTAAAATCTCCAAACTGGCAGCTCAAAGGTCTGCTGACTACCGTGCAACACAAGCTGTTTTATGAATCTGCATGTTAAACTTGTTTAATCCTTGAAGTACCACTAGGGGGAGCAAGAGGAAGTGGAATCTCACAGGACAGTGTGTGTGTGACTGGGCGGTACAGAATCAGAGATGTTCAACAAGCTGGAAAGTATCGCCCACTCTGAGGAACCAGCAACTCCAGTGCTTGGCTGCAGGATATCCAGGGCTCTGGAACCTTCTGCTGTTCAGGATGAGGTGAGACAACACTTGGGCACTATACACTACAATATGAAATTCCTTAAAGGGGTTTTTCCTTGAGAAAATTATGTAATTCATTATTTCAACAATCTTCTTGTAGCATCTCTGGAACTTAAGTTTGTAACTGCATGAAATGACTTGCTGTACTGTTTGAGCTACAGGAAGGCTAATTGAGCTAAATGGAATTTAGTTTCCATTCATGAGACTTCTATTATGCTTTAGTTCATTACCAGCAGAGTAAACTGGGTGGTTCAGAGTTCAGCGGTGGATTATCTCCATCTAATGCTGGTGGCCATGCGGTGGCTGTTTGAGGAACACGACATTGACGGGCGCTTCTGCATCAGTATTCACGATGAGGTGCGTTATCTGGTGACGAGCGAAGATCGTTACAGAGCTGCACTGGCCCTGCAGATCACCAACCTGCTCACCAGGTGAAGGCCACACTTTGATCCCTCTTATTTTTGGCATTACCCTGTGAAGTCCATGTTTGAATATTTTTGTCCCTTCTCAGGTGCATGTTTGCCTATAAACTGGGAATGATGGACCTGCCGCAGTCAGTGGCTTTCTTCAGTGCGGTGGACATTGATAAATGTTTACGGAAGGAAGTGACTATGGACTGCGTGACTCCATCCAACCCCACAGGAGTGGAGCGGAGATACGGGTTAAGACGAGGTCAGACTAAGCCTTAATTGTCACATTGTCACATGTGCGAATGATCAAATAATTATTTTTGGGTAAACTGTTTCTTAAAATTCACCAGATCATATATGGACATTTGTTTATTAAGATTATAGCAGCATGCTGTGAACAAAGAACTCGTTAACACTGTAACTTCATATAAAATGAAAGACTAGAATGTATTAATTAAACAAGAGTTAAAAATGGATTCTTTGTATATTGTTGATGTGCCACTGGGAACCAACTTGATCCTGTTTTCATATCAACAGGTGAGGCGTTGGACATTTATCAGATTATAGAGATCACCAAAGGGTCATTGGCCAAAGGAAAATGGCAAGTTACAAGGATATAATTATATCTGTGGCATGAAAAGAATGAACGCAGGTGATGCAGTGTCTCTCGGCAAGTAAATGTCCACCCCTAGTGCGAACTCAGAAAAGGGCAGTGTTGAAATGAGAGAAATGACTAAACGGGGTTGTAAAAAGTGCAAAAGAGGGACTAGGAGCTCTTTTTCACTGCTTCCTCCTCTTTTTCTTTGGTGCTTGATTTTCCTCTGAAGCCTGAGAATCTTCAGTCTAAAGAAAGAAATAAAGACACCATTGAAGATGAAGAACCCAAAGCCACAGCATAGTCTGAATATGAACATGTTTAAACAGACACACCTGTTGACTTTCATCCTGCTGCTGTTCCTGCAGCGCAGCTTCCAGTGTGGCAGCATTGATTCTGAAGTCTCTGGAAGTGCTCAGTTTCATGTTCTGCATCAGATTGACCTGTTTGAAAACATTCAGAGATGTGGCTTCATTTTTCAAAGGATTTTGTAACACTTGCTGTTGTATATGCTGTGCATATAGGCAAAAACCTAAGAGACGTTACCTTGGATTTCTTGGAGAGAAGAATGAGAAACTTCTCATACTGTTCAATGTTGAAAATGAGGTTCGGGATGGCTTTAGTCTCACGAAGGACTTTAGCCTAGAAAAGAAATCGCATCAGATGCACTATTTTCAAGACTTAAATGTTACCAAACTATTTTCATAAAAAAAATATATATATATCCAAAACCTTTATTCAAAATGCATTTTTTTAGTCTCAGGTAATTAATCAAAGTAGTTCCTACTGAAGCAGCTGCTACTGCCTCATCTTCTTTTTTCTTCTTCTTCTACTTCTCTGGGCCTCCTGCCGTCAACTCTCCACTCTATACAAATGAACATTTGATAATGTGACAAAGACAGTTTGGTGAAGGTTGAAAAACATCAAAAAGAAAAAAATGGATAATTTTTAGATACATACCTGTACATACGTGATGAAACAGTAACACTGAGGTGTAAGATGAGACCCTGACAGCTTCACCTGGACACAAGATGTTTTAGAGTCACACACCTTTTGTTTTTGTTTTTTAGAATTTTTAGTGGCATTTAGGTTCAATCTGGATCTTCAAAAACAAGCCTTGAATATTTTCTAACTACATTTTTACTGTATATTTTGTTTAGTATTTTTAGTCAACTTGGCAATAATGGATGTTTAGACAAAACAGCGGTTCCTTCGGTAGGAAATGATTAAAAACAAAACTTTTATCTCAAATAAAAGGAATACATGTTGCTATATCAAATTTTACATCCTTGCAACAAGTCTCTTATGAAAATCATTTATTTATTTTATCCATTTATCAGTTTATGCATTTATTTGATGAAAAATATAGAAAAAAAACAGGTGTAAAATAGTATAAAACAGTAATATTGTGAAATTTAAAATAGCTGTTTTCTATTTGAATATATTTTAAAATATAATTTATTCCTTCTATTAGTAAATCATTACTCCAGTCTTCAGTGTCACACAACCTTTCAGAAATCATTCTAATATGCTGCTCAAGAAACATTTCTAGTCTCACTAGAAATTAGTATCAGCAGTCTAATCCACTAGAAATCAGATTCAGAATTTAAACAGACTTTTTAGATATGAATTTGAACATTTATTTGAATCCCACACTTAATTAATTTCTCTTCTTGCCACCCTCAGTACTGTAAATATTTATGAAAATCTTACCAATTTCTCCAAACGTGCGGGTAGCGGACCAGGTTGGGTCGCACACAGCTGAATATACTGCAAAATAAAAAAAAGAAGTGTTTTTAAATAACTTTAATTTTATGTGCAGCACTGTTTTTGTGTGAAGCTCTGAGCTGTAAAGAGTCCCAAAACCATAACAGAGCAAACCGAAATGACTGAATCGGCGATTATAATTTACATTACTGTCATAAATGAGTACGAGACTCACATATTTGCTGAGTGTAGTCAGGATGCTGTAGGTTCGACTGAGCTCTCTCATTAGTGTGTCTGTGCAGGGTCCCGTGGGTAGAGCAGTCTGAACCAGCTCGTGCAGAGCTGTTAGCAGCGTGCCCAACTGAATCGTGACAGCCTTCTCGATCGGGTCCTGCTGGCCCAGTGGCTGCTGGGTATTTCCTAATGCACACACACACACACACACACACACACACACACACACACACACACACAAGCACAGGAAGTTGCTATCATGCTCTGTAACCCAGCTAATCAGAAAGTTCCAGGAGAAAAGATTGGGCATCTCATGAGGTTTTTGGTGTGTTACCTGAAATTGTTCTGTCTGAGCTTATCTGGCCCTTCTTCTTGGCGATCAACCAGTCGACTTCATCCAACACCTTTCCAACCTGAGACAAGACTAGAAGCTGGAAAGAAAGAGAGGCAGATGTTGTGCTCTAATAACAGGTATGAAGATTTAAAAACTTGTTTTTGAAGTCTGTCCATTCTTACTGTGGTGGATGCAGCTGTTTTCATGCTGATGATGGCAAAATGAGACTGTTTCTCCACCTCTACGTCCTGCTCAGAAATAGAGATAGTTATTCTAGTGACGCAAGATCAAATGTAAAGTCCTCCAGCACTTTCAAAGATCAAAATGTTCAATGTTCAAAACAGACCTTAGGTCACAGTACCTGGTCGATATCTCCCAGCTGACTGTGTATATCCTGGCACATCTCCCAGAGCAGAGACACTGGGCTTTTATACAGGACATGCAGGTTGAACAGCAGGGACAGCAAGCCCTTAGTGAGTGAGATGTCCTCTGAAAGAAAGGACATTAAGGGTTGTGAAGTTAGGGTTGTGATATAAAATTATTTTTTATTTGTTCATCATGTTTCGTGAAGACTGCACTATTGCCACAATGCTGCATTTCAATGGGTTGAAAGCCTCTCAGCAGCCCATAATAAATACTTCATCTTTGTATCTGGACATGAATCACTTACCGAAGTTGGTTTCCTTACAAATTTTCACAGTCCAGGTGATCATTTGCACAAACTGGACAAAAAACAAATAAACAAAAAAAAAACATTGAGATTCCTGACAACTAATACTGAAAAATCATGAGTGTTTTGATGAACTACCTGCTGAGAGGAAGGATTGAATTGCCGTGAGAGTACGCTGAGGGTGCTGACCAATAACTGAGCTTCTTTACTGTTGAACTCCTCCTCTCCCCCACTGAGCTGGTTCATCAGCGCTCGCTGTGCAGAAAAGAAAATGTACGATATTTTCCAGTGTGTTTTGGATGGACTGACTGAGCAAAGCAAATGGAACTTTCCAGTCATGCTGGCTTCGAAAATGAAGCTAGTACCTGAAATTGGCGGATGTAGAAAGCTGTTTGCTCTGTCAGATCAGAACGCTCGCCTTCTGCTTCTCCTTCCCCTGAAACATCTTCAAGACAGATTCAAAACACCCTAAACATAGAGAAGTGTTACAGTATGTAGAATCACAGGAGCGTTAAGAGGCCCACCGAGACATGACAGGAAGTTGCTCATGCGTGCTGGGTATCGCTGTAGCACAGTGGTGAAGACTCGCAGTAGACCCTCCAGACATAGTAACGACACACTCTGGCCCTTCTCCTTCTTCCCAGCATCCTCCACGGTCGACGGCACGTTGGTGTAGCGCCACATTAGCACACTGCATGCAGAGAAACATGGTTAGGTTAATAACTGCAGCTTCTTTTAGCATATGTGCATAATGACATGTGCTGCTCAATAACATAAGCTTAGACCTGGTGATGTCACAGAGGTGGCGGAAGGTTTTATCAGGACTCTGTCCCTCCGGCCCGTCTGTGTGTCCCGTCTCCTCCAGCTGCTGGATCTTCTGCAGAGCTACATTCACAGAGTAGCGCATAAAGTCTCCGCTGGAACGCAACACAGACAGGCTCTCTTCACGACTCTGAGTGTTGTCTCTAGGAAAAGAAAAGAAAAAAAATTATGATACTTGTAGCATTTGGATTGATAATTTTAACTTATTAAAATTTGTAATTTACAATATTTAAAGAAAATTAATTAACATCACTGGTTAAAAATGAAAAATAATTATGATTTAAATTTTTTTTTACATTATGCTCACCCAGGCTGAAATTACATTGGTGCTCAAAAGTTTACATACCCCTTGCAGAATGTGAAAATGTTAATAATTGAAGCGTTAAACCATCCTGAAGTAATACTAGGGGAAAAATAAATAAATAAATAAAATAAAATAAAAATAAAAATAAAAACACCAAGCCAAAGCCCAAGACCAGTGTATAAGAAAAAGTTGAAACTCCTTCAGTTTAAGACAGCATGTTTTTTAGTTTCTCCAAAATCTGAGCCCAGAAACTGATGGTATCTTCCCTTGCTCCATGGATGCGTGCAGTAGACAACTCCATATATACAACATCCATAAAAGTGAGAACCCAGTGTCTTTTATTGAGCGAGTGTGGAGGTTTCCACCTCGTTGCAACCAACTTCTTGGCCGCTGTTAGCCCTGCTAGAAATACCCGCTTCTGAATTTTGTGGAATATCGAATGAATCATTTAAGATCAGAACAGAAGGAGGAAGGCACCGAAATATTAAGTAAGGTGGACAGATTCTCACCAACCATGTTCAAGTTAGAAACCCCGGGCATTCCCAAATCATATGAAAAAATGTACCCAATTCACCTGTATTACAAAAGCATTACAATAAGGATCAGGTTTCAGCTTCAAGTAATATAGAAGTCTCTTGTGATTGTCATGTAGTCTTGTGGATAAGTTGTGTTGTTGATGGTCCGGGTTCCTAGAAGCTTGAGATACCGTAGACCAAACGTGATCCCACTTAAAGTCCGGGGAGAGGTTCGGAATATCAGTTCGCCAAGAGGCATCCAGTGTGTAATTTACAATATTTAAAGAAAATTAATTAACATCACTGGTTAAAAATGAAAAATAATTATGATTTAAATTTTTTTTTTACATTATGCTCACCCAGGCTGAAATTACATTGGTGCTCAAAAGTTTACATACCCCTTGCAGAATGTGAAAATGTTAATAATTGAAGCAAAATAAGAGGGATCATGAAAATTCCATGTTATTTTTTTTACTTAGTACTGTCCTGAATAAGCTATTTCACACAACAGATGCTTACATATACTCCACAAGACAAAATAATTACTGAATTTATAAAAATGACCCCATTCAAAAGTTTGCATACCCTTGAATCTTAATACTGTGTCATTTCCTGGATGATCCACGACTGTTTTTATATTTTGTGATAGTTGTTCATGAGTCCCTTGTTGGTCCTGAGCAGTTCAACTGCCTGCTGTTCTTCAGAAAAATCCTCCAGCTCCTGCACATTCTTTGGTTTTCCAGCATCTTCTGCATTTTTGAACCCTTTCCAAAAGTGACTATGATTTTGAGATCCATATTTTCACACTGAGGACAACTGAGGGACTCATACACAACTATTGCAAAAGGTGAAAATATTTACTGATGCTCAAGAAGGCAACACAATGCATTAAGAGACAAGGGGTGTAAACTTTTGAACACGATGATGATGTGTAAATTCTTCTCATTTTGTTTAACAATCATATTTTTTCATTTAGTACTGGACTTCAGAAGCTACATAAATACTTACATGTTTCCCAGAAGACAAAATAAGTACAATTTACCCTGATCATACAATTTAAAAAATTTACACCCCCCCATCTCTTAATGCATTGAGTGGCCTTCTTGAACATCAGTAAATATGTCCTGATCTCAATAAAGTTTAGTCCGTGAACTAGATCTGTGGAAGTTTGGTCAGGACCGGTTCCAGAATTAAATCACCGAGGCATTTTTGTCCCGTTCATTGCTTTGGTTATCAGTGATATTTTGAGAAGGAATCCAGCATAAATATGTGGATGTCATTCCCGAAACTTTGCAGCATATAGGTGTCCGAAAAACGAAAGTTTAATACAAATTCTGAATTTGTAAAGCGCGTCCCTTTATTTTCACTAAAGGCATCACTCATCTTAGGTTCATCGCGATTTCACAAAGTTCCGTTATAATCAATGAAGCTCTCCCTAAACTACACAACGAAATTTAAATCACTTCTGCACGTAGTTAGTCATGAGATGATTCACGAGCTGCAAAACTCCGGCGCTTTCAGTGGTGAGTGAATTCTGAAAAACTAAAACGTTTCTGACTGGCCACTACGTTGAAGAAATCAACAGATATGTCTTTGATTGGCTACATTGCTCAACGCTGCAAAAACACGTTGGATAGTTTGCCAGATCTTTAATTGCTTTTGATTTCGTTTGAGAGTATTTAGCACTGTCTAATACCCCATGCAACCGGTCCTGAGATGACATCGAGGATTCCATGACTGACGATATGGAGGGGCAACTGCCCCCACTTGCCCCCCCCAATGTCGCCCATGTATATGCTCATGTAGTTGCACACTCAAACTGTACCTGAAAAGAGCAGTGAGCAGTGTGGAGATGAAGCCTAGAGACAGCAGGCTGCGAGGGGTTTTGCTGGATGCAGGGCGGCCTTTTCCTGCCCATTCCTTTAGGATCTCAGACACCTTATGATAGCGCTTGAACAGCTCCAGAATGTCCTCAAAATGGTTTTTACTGCTCAGCATGTGCAACACGGAATATGTTAAACACATCTAGCATGTCATTTAAGATGTAAAAGTAATCAGAAACAACACTTTCACAAACACACACTTGTAATTGGCAATGATGAAGTTGTACTCCATGAGAACCTCATTCAGTCCCATCACCAGCACAGCATAGATACTGTTTTTCACTCCAACACTGGAACTCGTTGAAAATTTGGCACACTTATCCTAAGACACATTAAATGAGACTTGAAAAATGTAGTTTTGTTAGTCACAGTATTGCCACTTTGACCAAATATACAATACTGTTCCAAGGGCCAGATTTACTAAACAGGGCAAACAGCAATTTAGCATCATGGGAGGGGAAAATTCTGCGTGCGATTTAGTGACAATGCGCACATTAAAGAACACAGACGCAGCCAGATCATTTCCATAATGACCAGCGCAATCTACCAAGAGCAACGCAAATTTGCGCCTGCTTTAATACATGCTTTTCTGGGCATTAAATAATGCGCAAATAACAGTGATTTGAGTCTCCTCCCATAAATTTTGCGTCTGAAAGGGAAACTCCTGCAAATGCATATTCAACAAGGTCAGGCTCAAAAATAACTGTGTCCACACCTTTTCAACGTTATTTCTTCACTGCGCGTCTTTAGTAAATCCTGACAGTACTATTTTAACGCCAAAACACGGTTTGCGCTGTTAGTAAATCTGGCCCCAAGAATTTTTAACAGGTTTTCTGACAAGGTGGGAATTACAACGTACCAACTCAAAATCCTCCAGTTCGCTTTTAATCATGCGCTTTGTTATGCTTTCCAATATAGCATGTAGTTCACTTTGGACGCCACCCTCCTCATCTTCATCATCTTCATCATCGCTCACATTTCCACCTGACCGTATGTTCTGGTTCCACAGCAGGCAGTGAACCGTGCAGCACAGCAAGTGAGCCTGGAGAAACATACATGAGCTGAAGATTCATACGTGATCAAGTGCAGCATATCAATGTCATTGAGGCATCGCATCAGTACCAGAGGCTCCTGGATGAAGACCTGATCTCCATGTGCGCTGATACACGACTCCAGCTTCAGAGGCGGAAGCAGATCTTGCTCTGGTTCAAAGTATCGCTTCAGCTGTTAAACACAAATAATGACTGGATCAGTACCATCGGTTAGTCAGAGCAGGAAGGCATAAAAGGATGATACGCACTTGTGACAGGAGGGTCTGCATGATGGAACTTGACAGCTGAGAGTTACGACGAAGGACATCATGGAAACCCTTTAAAATCAAATGCATCACATTCTCAGTACAGCGCAGATGAATCACTGAAAAAGGGCTATATTGTTTCACTCCTGTAGGGGAAGTGAGAGGGTCAGACCTCATAAAGCATGAGCCGGACATCAGCCTGCTGGTTAAGACAGCGGCGTAAACTGCTCAGGATCTCCAAACAGAAGGCTTCATTAGCGGCAGTGTTATAGCGTGAATGGACGTCTGCCTGGACCTGGAGGAGTCAGAATCAGTTATAATCACAATAACACAAGAGTATGTAATGAAAACAATATTGTCTGCAGATGTTTATTATTTTCCTGGCTGGATGTAATAGCCTGACTGGCCTGGCTGGAAGCTAAACTCCCCAAAATACGAAAGTTTTTTAGTAGCAACAGGAAGCCTGCCACTGCTGATTTCCTGCCATCTAAATTACTTCAAAGAGAGGATAAGATTTACTGGGACTTATTCATCATTTGAGACAGAGGAAAATACATTTGAATGCATGGACTGTTTCTTACTCTACCTGGAGAACATGGCCTTCCGGAGGACCAGGATGAGGGCATCCTTCATAGACATGCTCACTTTGAGCAGAGGCTGAGCAGAGGAAATAATAAACATATCACACACTTGATCATGTGACAGAAGCTCATACTTAATATCATGTGGGTTGAGATGTTACCTGCACAGCTTTGAGGAGCCCCTGTACAGTGCTGAGAGGCAAGTAGGAGAGCTGATCAAATGTTTCTGTGACCTTAGAGGAAGATTCCAAGAGGATCATGGGAGCAGACATCACAATACTGGAAAAAAGGTCTGTGGAAGAAGCCAAGAAGAACAAATCAAAATACAGATATGAATGAAATTTCTATGAATAATCTTGAATAAATATCAGCAAAAAGATGACTTCTAACCAATGAAATGGGTGACAGGTGAGGCCGTTTTAGTCACCAGTCGGTTCAAGACTTGTTCTAGGATCTCGCCTCTGATTGGTTCATGCATCTGTACCAAAAGAAAACACAAAGAGTTGGCTTCTTGTCACATATTTGAAATATCTGTAGCATGCTTTATGTATTACAACACTGGCTGACAACTATGCAGTACCTTGAAGCTCTCAAGGAGAACTCGTCCACCAAGTCGACACGTTAATTGGTTTGGCGTTTTAGCCGTGCTTGACGTTCCATCTGTGACCTTCCCAAATGCTCCGGCTTTAGGCCCAAATGAATCCATAAGTATAAACCCCAATTGCACCAGACTTTAAGTGACATGATCCCACCCAAACACACTGCAGATCAACATAACACATTGAACAAATCTACACATTAAATAAAGGAACCCAAAATCACTGCAGTTTAACCAGACCTGTTTTTGACAGTGTCTAAAATCATATTGGAGACGCTGTTACACTGAGGCAGCAGTTCCTGCAGAAACTTAGAACTGTGCTGAATCTGATCATCTTTGAAGTTCTTAGTGATGGCGCCCTTCAGGAACTCAAATACCTAAGTATTTTAAGAGTGGCATAAAAGTTAGAGACAGTAAAACCACAGTTTTTAGGCCATTACGGCACATTTCAAAATATTTTGACACACTGAATGTTCAAATGCCCTCATGATTCATAAAAATGCTGTCCTGATAGACAGCTCACAAGGTTCTAAGATGAAACTAAAACGTACCTGCTCTTCGTACCGTTGTATGCGAGCCACAGAGAGCAGCAGAGCAATACTGAAGGGACACAACGGATCACTTTGGGCCATCTACAAAAGAAAACAAACAGCTAGCACACAGATACTCAAAACAAAAGTTATGTGAAACAGACAGACGTTGACCTTGAGGTTTTTAAAAAATTCCCTGCCGAGCTCATGGTCAAGACGAATGGCAATGATTCCCTCTAGAATCAACTTCTTACAGCCCTGTTGATTAAAAAAAAAAAAAAACAAGAATCTGACCATATAAACATAGTGTGCACTTTTAAAGTACTTTTAAAACATAAGAGCTATAAACTGACCTTGGCAGACAGCAGCAGCAGCTGATATACCAGAGGTGGAATCTCCTGTAGATCCAATTTGAGGAACATTCGTAGAATCTTCTCAATCAAAAACTGAAGCTCCTCAGCAGATAACGGAACATCCCTAAGACAAAGCATACAGTTTTCTTCATGTTCAAGACATAAAGTGAATAACTAGCCAGTAAAAATGTCATACCTGAACATGGTCGTAAGGTGTATTACACACTGTGGATCCCATCTGCATGAATTGGAGATATGTTACTTCAAGGCAGAACATTGTGTTCTGAACTGGTATTACTTGGAGAGCAACGTCACATTCTTGAATTTCTGTCTTTATGGATTACTAATTGAAAACCAATATTAAAGAGATTAAAACTGAGATTTTACCTGCTAGAGCAAAGACTGTTGATCAGCTGTTTCTTGTATTCATCTCCACTCAGCTCACCTGAAGTAAAAAAGTAAACATGTATGCTACTATAAAATAAAATTAAATAAAAATCAATAAGAAACCAAACAAACAAATCATTCATCAATGTCTTCAATCAGAAATCACTTTTTGAATAAATATCATTTTTGCTGTTTTACTCTACAGAGCTATTTCCTTTTTAACAGAAAAGTCTGGACTTAACAAATAGCAACTTACCTTTCCCATAAGCCAATGCTTCTGTAGCGGCAAGAGCTGTTAGAATTGTAGGGAAAAGTTCCAGCGATCTCCCACTATTCATCTCACCTACTTTGATGGCATCCACATATAGAGTGGATATATATATAATGATATATATAATGTGGCTAATGCGTGACCAGGTAGACTGTGTGTCTATGGCACAGAAGAAAACCATATTACAAAGGTACAGTATTAATACCAAGTTAAACCCCTCCAAATCAGGTTCATTATCTACAAATATTAACAGTAATAATTTAGAAAACACTTTAATTACATTAATTTAATTCAGTCCTCCAGACCACCCCATGTGGGATTCAAGCCTTCAACCTACTGGTTACCAGCCAAGATCATTAACCAGTGCATTGCTATTAATTTGTGTACGGTATGGTAAATAGCTCACCTCTAACATCAAAAGCCCAATGATATCTGATGCCACTTCTGTCTGTAGGTCTCCAGATTCACACAGTGGAATACAGTGCTTGTACACAAGTAGTTTACGGTTAGCGCCATGCGAAACACTTACCGGTGAACCTAACATCACAAACACATAAACACAGTTTGATATTCAGCTCTACTTGATGAAGAAGCATAGAGTTATTAAAGATGTTTTTGTTAAAAAATGTAATAGAACAAATTAAATAGAATTGACACAGTGTTACCTTTAAATATGGCTTTGATCAGGACGCCTGTGTCCTTCCCTTTCAGAGCACTATTAGTAAGCATGGTTGTGAGCTTTAGAAGGACACAAAAGCACATTTGAAAGTGATCTGCATATAATTTTAAAATGCTGCCTTGTACATGACATGATTTGAGAGTATTTGCATCAATTACAGCCTCATTACATATCAGTACACACATTAAACACAAACCTGATCATCAGACAGCAAAGTGAGATGCTTTTGTAGCTCATCTACACCATCACTTTCTGATAATGATAGGATCTTATCCACTGTAACCTTCATATTAGACATCTATGTACACAGACCTGTGAATATACATCATCATTAATTTCAAAGGATTTCGCGAAGTCCTAAAATGAGAATCTGTCATTAATTTTTTTTAGTGCTTTTTGCTCTTTTCAGAGCTTGACAGTAATGGTCACTATATTTGTCACTGTATTTCTGCAAACACTATTCAGTGGTTCCACTACAAAATATTAGCCTATAGATGTAGAACAGTATGAGGGTGATTAAATTGAGGATGACAAAAATGTAATTTATAAGTCTGCTTACTATAGCTATTTGACAGCTCAGGGATGTTATAACCAATATAAATACTAATAAATAAATAAGCATTTATAATGTGAAAACAGTGATTTAAAGAAGAGTCATTTATGAAGGAACACATGCACTTATTACATATGCATATTATGTTCGTTATTTACGTAATTACTAAATGTGAAATACTGAAATAAATAACAGACTAATTTGTTAAAATATTAAGACTTACTGATATTCTATTCATATTTATTCCTACTGAAACAAACAAACAAGAACAACAAACAACTGTAGCAACAACTGTTAGATTCGCATAAGATATGACATCGAAATATGAAAGCGTTAAGTGTTACCGCTATCTGCCTGTACAGCGCCAAACACTTGCCTGTTTAGTGAATTTTATCTAGGATTTGTTTATAAATGTTCCTTTTCAGAAGCACTGTTGCTTATATCTTGCCTTTTGCAGTCGGTAACCCGTTAGCTTGTTTACTAACAACCGAAACTCCCTCCAGTGTGTACATGAAACGCTTCCTATTAAGTCGCGTCTGTACATTTGATTGGCCAGTATGGGCGGGATTAGCGGTCTAGTACCTTTTTTCTTTACTTATTTTTTACTATTTACTGTTTGTTTATTACTCCTGTTATTCTATTAATTTTATTATTAAGGTTACCCATTAGGTTAAAATTCCTAGCCATACCTGTTCCTTGGTTGCATTAGTATGTGGTACCTATAACTTTTCTCAGCGCTTGCTTGGAAGCACCAATCACAATCGTTGTTGATTACAACATCGATTTTTGTAAAATCATTTAATACTACGGTGGATTTGTGTAAAGAGCGAGTTGGTTTTTTTTTTTAATAAAAGACTAGAAGAAATAGAAGCAGGCAGAACTACCCTCTGTGTTTTCTCTGCATTTTTTGCAGTTCTGTATGATTCTGTATGTTTAGAGGTCCTCGATGGCAACAGGTGAAGTCAAAATATTGAAGGAGTACAAACATTTGGGTGATTTCTGTAATTTACTTTGCGGCAATAAAGCTGATGATGGATTTCTTTGGCATATAGGTAAGTTGATGTTAGATGGAATGGGGCTCACTATTCATTTACAAATTACTTTATCTAGTCTATAACACTGTTTGATGTATAGGTTTCCTACTGTATACTGCTACGTGCTGGGTAAGGAATCGGAAATATGATTATTTGTCCTTGATTTTCAGTTATGAGAGCAGTTATTATAAAACAATATGTGACAATATGTTGCAGTAGTCATTTAATTTGATTAAATTACTTTTTAGAGACTCAACCATTGACAAAACAAATACTGTATGATTTTGTATTGTATGGTATATGGTATAATATTGTATACAAGTACATAAGGGTTTACTTTTTAGCTTGGATTTGCAAAGCCTTCACAGTAAACTTGATGGTTAAAATTTGGACACATTAGTGTCAGAGCAAGTTTGGTCTTGGGATATTCATACACCTATAAAGTATCTGGAAATGCACATTTACAGCAGATGACTGCAGTTGCTTTGCTTTTACAGTTTTTCTATTTTTTCGTTTTCGTTTTTTCTTGGTCTGGTGAACACAAAAGCCATTTCTAAGCACCACTGAGTGTGAGACTACAACTTAATTGTCAAATGTTTTTGAAAAAAAATGGAATACAATGAACTTTTATTGTTGCTGGTTGACTTTATTGTGTTGAACATTCACTTATTTCATCAAAATTATACAGAACTTTCATTATACCATAGAAAAGAGCTAAAACAAATGAAATATTTTTGTTACAGATAATTTAAACATTTGAGATCATATTTAAAGTGAAAACCCTAGCCCTAGAATAAAAGCATGAATTCATTGCCGTGTTCATTATTTCAAATATCTCTTAAGTAATTTAGCTCACATCAGCAATAATCAAAGGAAAAGCTTTAAGATCAGCATCTTTTATCCAGTCTTCAGGCCTTCTAGTCTTCACACTTGGTAGGAGTGCATGTGCAGCTCTCAATGTAAATGTAGTTATGAACAACCTCGCTGTCATCGGCACACTTCAGCGTCACCTGTCGACGGCTGACTTTCTCCTCTCGGCAACAAGAACAGATGTGCATCATGATGTTCTTTTCCATTGAATACCTGAGGATGAATAGGCTTTTTAGCTTTTTTGTAAAGCAAAATACTGCTTTATTATGAGAACGGAGGAGGAAATGCTCATTTCTTTTAGCTGATTTGGTAATTATGAGTTATCCGATATGCTAAAGTTAATGAAAAATCTCAGATTATTCTGCTGTGATCTAAGATATTCAATATGTTCTGTCAGTTTCTCAAATCTTAAATGCTTATGTGTGAAATCTATTGGTAATGATGTTAAAGTCATTATGAAATGCACTTTCTAACCAGGTTTACTTGACAGATTTGATTTTATCCATTTTGAATTTTAAATAATGCATTCTGATGAATAAGAGTAAAATATTAAAAAGATACAAAATTGAATGTAACCATACCAGCTGTAGCAAGCAGTTAAAATGTGATTGCTGTTAGTCATGTGAAATTTTTAAATAATCAAGGCTGTACAAAATTTTCATGATCAATTAGATGTGCAAGTGCTCTTACATTGATTGGGTGCCACAGTGACCACTGCAGGACGTCACTTCTATGGGGTTGATGGACTTGCAGTCATTTGCATCCACATGGGTGGTGTTCTTCAAAACAATGCAAGTCTTGGGCTCACCTATAATATTTGAGAGATAAGTAAACTTGTGACTCCATCTCAAGAACTCTACATATGATGCCTTGTTTTATGTATTACTGTACATATATGCTCGAGATGATTCTTCTTTTGTACAGTTGAGGAAGGTGATGACAAAATAATTAATTTGCCAAACAGTCATTATGAGTGAATGAATGGACAATAATTAAAGAGTTTCTTACAGATCTTGCAACATCCATCTGCATCATATCTCTCAGTTCCCTGTATGTAAACAGGCACACATTTCAACATTAGTGGAAAGCAACCAAACCATACATCAATCCAATTGTTGAAGTTTATTATAAATAAGTTATTGGTGTTTGTGAATAAATATAATAGAAATTTCACATACGATACATCTCATACTTACTTTAAGCATCAAATTAACTGTACAATTTTTTGATTTATTATCATTTTAGGACGACGGACAACATGACGTGTGGCCAAGTATGGTGACCCATACTCTGCATTTAACCCATCCAAGTGCACACACACAGCAGTGAGTAGTGAACAAACACACACACATACCGTGAACACACACCCGGAGCAGTGGGCAGCCAATGCTGCAGCGCCCGGGGAGCAGTTGGGGGTTCAGTGCCTTGCTCAAATTTTTTTAATTAAAAGCAAAGTATACCAGATAAAGTAAAGTATACCATATATATTTGACTTACAGGCTCACAGTCATCTGGATTGAAGTCAGGGCATTTTGGTGTGATCTTCTCTGTCACAAACAAGCCATTCATTTCACTGCAGGTAATATTCTCACACTTGTAATTTTTCACTTCTCCAACCTAAAAGAAAAAGGGAAACATGCTACATGAAGACTGAAGAACAGAGAAGGTTCACTGTCTGGTGAAATAGATGGTCGCAGAAAAGTTTACGAATGTTTTCAAATGTACCTGGAGAGTATGTGTGGTGTTGTCCGGCGCAGTATAAATGCAGCTCGTTTGCTTGCATGTTCCACAGCACTCTCCTTCTTGTTCAACACGCTCAAAGCCCTTGGAGAACCAAAAGAGTACTAGATTGTAGTAAATTCATTTAAAGGGATCATATCACAGTGAGTCTTTTGAGAAACTCGATGTAGGATCCTATAAAAACAGACTGTAACAGAACTCAAAACTTCCTTCCCAGTCCAAAAGGGCTTTACTAGAAGTTCAGATAAGTTTAGAGTAAATCTATCCTGATGTTTAATATTATAATAATAAGCATAAATTGCAATTATTACCTCAGCACAAGGTATACAGACTTTATTAACACATGCCACAGAATGTAGTTGGGTCTGCGGGTCTTTATCCATTTGGCAGTAACATTCCAAACAAGGCTCCGTAGGGATTTTAACTCCAGGCTAAAAAGAAATTGAACCCATCATTATAGAAAAGTATATGAATTAAGATTACACATTCTTCCGGATTCCTTTTTTAACAGTGAAAAGCATATAATGTAATGTGATATAAATATGATATTTATGACATTTCCTGTTTGTTAATGTTACCAGTTAGCATGAACAAATGAACCCAGCAGCTCACCTGGTACTCAGTGTTATTGTGCACACATACATCTTTGGGCACTGAACAGAAAAAAATATATAGTCAGAAATTGTTAGGAAGTTAAAGAGCTATAATGTAATTAATTAGCAACTGTTGTAATAGTGTATCACATTTTATTCAGGAAAACTCCAAATGTTGCAAAAGCTTCTTTTTTTGTAGAAAAAAAATAATGTAAACAATACTTGTACTCTGAGGTTTAATAGTAGGTGTGAAATTTGAGACTTACCACAGGGTGGACAGCAGCTGTCCTCAGGTATCTCTGCTGCTAACTCGTATCCCACATCACATTTCATAGAACACAGGCTGGTATCACACACTGAATGGGCAAGAAGCATTATGTAAATTATTATTAAATATTTTATTTCATTTTGCAAGTTTACAGCTGTGGCTCTAATTCTATGTGGTTACACGTTCAGATAGTATGTGCTCCGAAACATCACACAGTCTGAATGTCTACTTTGGGGAAATTTCCTACAGATATTTAAGTAGATTTTTTCCCCCATCCAAAATTGGATGATGAAATTCTATTATGATTCTATTAATTATCGGCAAGATTTTAGAAAATCTGTGACACCAACCTAAAGCAGTGACTAATTAGGTAGATGGCTATTGGTTAGCATTTTTCCCTGTATTTGTGGCCTAAATGATGTTTCAGGAAAGTGGAGTTGGAGCTTGTATTTATAATTTGAAGGACGATTATGAACCTTTAATTGATAAATCATGCACAATTAGATCAGAAATGTGTACTAGGACAGTAAATGAGGTCAGTTTTGTTATCATGTTTATTTCATTTAGTCTGTTTTGCTCTCTGATTGTCATCGTACTTGATTACTCACCGCAGGTTGGACAGCAGTTTTCAATGACGCTTTTGTATTCATGGCCACAGGGCTCTATGGTTGGACAATTCATAGGCTCTTGAACAACACCAAAGCTCTCAGTGGAGCATTTGTATGTTGTACAGTTCACGATCCATGTATCTCCAGGCTATAGCAGAGGAAGTAAGGTAAAGATAGTAAGATGTTGGCATTATAGGGTTGAATGTGTTCAAATGCAGTTTTTACTTTGAATGATTAAATTATCTGTATACAGCCTTTTTTTAAATTAATTTCAGCATTATTTTGCAGTAGTGTAATGTTTAAGCTCTGCTTTTTACACTTGTAAGGGGGTAGGGGTAGGACTAGAGTTAAGTTCACATTCCTGAAAAATGTCATGTGAAAGGTTTTGCTCCTACTACTAAAAGAGACATTTACCTGTCTTGGTAATCCATCGGGGCCAATGCAATCTATATGTGGGGAATGGAAAAGAAAACATTTTGGCTTCAAGACACATTATTTATAAAAAAATATAGAGAGAGTAAATTAAGTAATATCGCTTACCGCAAGTGGATGTGCATTGATCTGTTGTTGAACTAACTAGATATGTGTTGTCAGGACAGTAACAACCTTCCATGAATGTTTGATGGTCAGTTTTGCTTTGGTCTTCCACAAACATCTCATTGTATCTGGTTGTAAGTCAAGCACATATGACATTAAAGTTATTAATGCAGTGAAGTTATTTGGACAATTCAGTATTACATTTCCACTTATGGAAATGAATTGATATAGAGAGTGGTTACCTTGTACTGCAGGTTCTTTCAACTTTAGGCCCACATGCCTTGTAGACTTTGGGATCAGCACATTTGTATGCTATTAACCAAAGACAATCAAGAGATTTAGGATACAGTAAGAAAAAGATGCAACACTGTGTTATTGTGGGACCATTCTGCTTTCTTACCACATAGCCCGTTGAGGTCAGCTGAGTCTCTCCAGTCCACACATATAGACTGCTGGCCGCATAGCTGTGCATAGGCCTCCACACTGGCACAGGCCATGGAGTCATTTTTCTTGTAGCACACATCATATTTACATGCCTCATAGTAGCTTTGATAGGGAACGATGACGTGACAGCTCTTGAACAAACTGAACAAAATGCAAAAGGTTAGGGAGAAAACGCAAACTGAAGCATATCATGGTTCAACAAAAAAAAAGGAAATTGTCATAAAAATGATCTCTGAAATCTTTTTAATTAATTATAGGTAAAGCGTGCAATTTCTGTGCAACTTGAGGTATCAAATGGAATTGCAGTTTATTCGAACAGTCCGAGTGGACTGGACAGAATTACACTGGCTCAACCAATGGTATTATGGGCGCAACTACCTGAATGCAGAACAGTGGCAGATAGAAGGGGTGTTTAAATATTTTTGCAATTCTATTTGGTGCTGTTGGTGGAGGAGAAATTCCAGATTTTTTAAGGGAGTGATTGTTGTTGGCTTAGCCTTACTCGCTCTTGATGACCTCACAGATTTGTGCTGTGCAGGTAGGAAGAGGTTCGCTTGGATGTGGTGGAGGGGTTTCACATTCTGAGGAGTCCGCCCACAATGATGCCATTTGCTCACATGACTGGTCAGTTGTTCCATCGGGACGTCTGCAGTCATTTGTGGCATCGTTGTCACAAACACCTAAAAATATTGACAGAATTAGACATGCCAATAAAGTCGTAAATCTGTGAAAGTTGTTGAATTGTCTCACAGAAGAAATTCTGTTTATCATTGTTATAGTCATTGCAGCAAGGGCATCACTCTGTACTCACCGCACTGTCCCTCTGTATTACCATGGAAGTAGGAGAACGGGAGATTGATCTCAAAGCCTTGATGACCGACTAAAATCTCAGCTTTGATTTCATTAATGTTAAGAATCACTGCCATGCCAGAGGTAGTGATGCTGAAATCTTCATTCAAGAAAGTTGGGACCTTCACAGCATCATTGACATAAACCTGCAGGGACAAGGGTTTTTGAGTTGTAATGAACCTTAGATTACTTTTTGCAGTGTTCTAGTGTATATTCTGTATGCTAGCAGCATTAAGCGATATTAGCATTGAAAATATATTAAGTTGTCATTTTCTGGATTTTACAGTGTTGTCTTTCAAGAATATGTTAACATTTGTGATCAAATTTACCTGAGGTAGTCCTGACACTTACCTGTATCTCTTTACTGTTACTCGCTAGCTTGATTTCATAGGATTTGTACTTCACAGTCACATACTCCGGACAGGCAAAATTATTTGTAACATCGCAATAATAGTTTTTAACATGGACACTGATATTGTATCTTGGAATGATTTCTCGGACCAACACATAGTCACAGTTTCCTTGGAAAACATAATATTTTCCATCAAATGTATTGTAATGAGGGTCACCCCAGCCACGGCATTGACCTGTTGTTTCAGAAAACAAGTTAAACTAAGGTAAATTAGAATACAAGGACAGTGTTAATTATCAATTTCTTGCTGTGTGGTTTAAACTCACATAGACACTCGTACTTAGTGCAGCAGCCATTGTTATAATAAACCTTCTCAGGATTTAGTCCGTTGACACATGTAGGTATGACAGAATCAGCTGGATCACACTGTACAGGGCTTGTGGTTACATTCCCATTTATGCAATTTTTAGTGGTGCATCCTTCATTCCATGTCTCTCCATTCTATTAAAGATTCAAATAATATTGCAGTTCAGTTATCACATAGAATTTAAATTTTTTGGAAAATGTAAATTGTACACGACAAGTGCCTTTTTTAACCTTTCTGTTGACATTGGTACAGTCATTTGGAACAGTTGAAACTGGAACCGTAGTAGTCTGACGGCATGGTTTCTGTGTTATTTCACTAACACAATTGGAGTTGCAGTAGGCAAAGTAGCACCAGCCAGCTTTATCAGTTTTGTTGTAAATGACTGACTCTATAGTTAGAATAATAGAATATGCATCATTAATATCAATTATTCATACTTTTATCAAATTCTCAAATCAAAAAACTGTAGGAGAAAGTTAAAAATTGCATGTCGTACTTACCAGGTGGGAAAGTTTGATTTGCAAATGTACAGTGACAAATAGTTGTGATGACAATTTGAGGTGATGTAGCCTGTGTCGTTTCAGGTGGTGATTCTGTATATACAGTGAACTTTGTTGATGGTATTTCTGTCACTGTAGGTGTTACTGTCAAAACTGTTGATGTAACAATGGTTGTAGTAATTGTTGATTGTGTTGGAGGCGTTTCTGTTCCTGTGGGAGGTGGTGTTTCTGTAGATGGTGTTGGAGCAGTAACAGCAGTAGTAGAAACTCCTGGTGATGCAGGTGTTGGTGGACCAGCAGTTGTAGTAGCTGTGGATGGTGTTTCGGTTCCTGTGGGAGGTGGTGTTTCTGTAGATGGTGTTGGAGCAGTAACAGCAGTAGTAGAAACTCCTGGTGATGCAGGTGTTGGTGGACCAGCAGTTGTAGTAGCTGTGGATGGTGTTTCGGTTCCTGTGGGAGGTGGTGTTTCTG
>JAFVLL020026714.1:188969-200382 GCA_021397915.2 Tor tambroides
GTCAGAGTGGTTCATTAGCAGACGCTCGATTGAAGACACCGGGGTGGCCAAGGGGAATGACTCGGCCATGGCTGGTGAGCTGAGGCACCTGTCCAAAAGCTCCGTGTTGATAGGTTTGATCGGGCTGTAGGAGTCGGTGCTGTTGCGCGGAGAGGACGCGCTCTGCTCCGGATGGCTGAAGTAGCTCTGTGCGTAATCGACGCTCTCTCCAACAACCCCTCCAGAGTCCTCCAGAAGATGTTTCTGCTCATGTTTAGAGCTTACATCACTTGTCCATGATTCTGTAATAGGTTCCAGCACATCCGGCACACTTGCATTTGGAGTTTGGGTAGGCAAGTCCTCTTTTCGCGGCTGTTTTTCTTCTTGCGCTCGCACCTTGTAGGAGGCAGACGAGGCACGTTTACTCCGTTTCACTAAAAATCCTCGTGGCATCTTCTTGTCAGATTCACCCGAAGTCCAGATGAAACTACTGAGGAGAGGATGCGGGCTGGATACTGTCGCCGCGTTTTATCCTTTGGGTCGCCTTCAGGTTCTGTGTGAGGTCACTGTCAGTGCCGCAGTTGTGCCCAATCAGTGCTGACATTCAAACGAGGAGGGGGCGGGACGAACATTAATGAGCTGTTCCAGTTACAGATTCATTTCTAATGGGCAACAGATTGTTATCTCAAAGGTCTCAAGGGATCGATGGGCTTTTTAACCTTCCCATGTTTTACAGTTTCCTGTTCAGTAATGCGAGAATAGTCCACTGAATTTAAATCTAAAGAATATGTGACTATATGGAGAAATAGAAATATCTGACCTTATATTTAGAAGGAATTATTTATTAGCATAGGCTACTCAAATTAGCTTCTGAATTAAATCAAAAAAAATATGCTGAAATATGCTTCGCTGTCGCCCAGGGATATATTATCAATTTTGATCAATTTTAAATAAAATGTTTAAAATATATATATTTTTTTATTTGTATTTATTTATTAGTATTTATTTGTAGATTTTTATATAAAATAATTCATTATTTTGATACCATTTTTAATTTAAAAAAATAATAGTTATTTTAAGAAAATGTTTTCATTTTTTTTATTTTGATTACATTTATAGTGGGCCAAACTGTGTAGTTCAGGAAAATAATGTTATTAGCTTTAACTTTAACGTTTTGTTTTTGTTTTCATTTTTTTCTTTATTTTCTTTATTTATTTATTTTTAATAAAATTTTTAAAAATATATTATTATTCATAATAATATTATATTATGCCTTGGGTGACAGGGAAGCATATTTCAAATTGATAATCATTTTCTAATGATATCAGAAGCTTATTCAGTTAGCCTATGCTAAAAAATAATTACTCTTAAATAATTGTTTTTCTTAATCTCTTTGAAATATCGCTACAGAAATCGCAATCTGTTAACTTAAATGTGTTGTCATAACTTTTAACACGTTTATACATAAGAACGCTCTATTAAAATTATTTAATCTATAGTGTTTTCTAAAGCAACAGTACAGGCTACAATACAAGAATAGATTATACTGTAATTGGTGGCCGAGCACGAATGTCATTGGTGAACATGTGCGCAGTGAACGATGGGAATATGCGCCGCTGGTTTTCCCACGTGATGGTGTTTGGGGTCAGGCAGGCTGCTGATAACCTGCCGAAGCTGCCGACGCTGATAACAGACGCAGCTCTTTATTCTGTGGAGCAGGGGGCGGATGGATGCTGGAGCCACAAACCTGTTACCATCCCATTATGCTGAGCCTGGATTCTCCTCCCAGGACACTCATCTGGATGGCAAATGGGCGTGAGAAAGCGCAGTGGAGACGCTTGGTGACGATCATTTACACAGTGGTTAAAGAGAGCTTACTGATTAAGAAGATAGCAATTTCTGCCAGATAGATAGATAGATAGATGGCTGGATGGATGGATGGATCATATAGGAATTGAGGAAGGATTTAGGGCTAATGCGTCTGTTTTGTGTGGAATGATGAAGCATCTCTTGATGTTTTCATGCTGGTTGGCTCTTGATTTCGCTCTGCAGGAGATGATCAGCTCCAGCATCAGACTCTGGCAGCTTTATACAGACAGATTGCTGAATAATTAATGTTTAATCATCTTTAATTGGGGCTCGTGTTGTATTTATGACTAACACAGTTTTGGTCCATTAGCTTAAAATTATCACATGGACATCAATTAAACTGAAAAACTGAAACACCGGCGTAAACAAATAAATATATAGTTAGAAATATTTAATATATAATTTAAAAAAAATAAAATAATTTAAATAATTTTTTTAATAGCCTATTTCAATATGCCTACGTTTAAATAAGCTTTCCACTCCATTAATGCAGTTCTTTAAAACAACTGATAATTGTACACACCCGGTTTCACTGACAGTATCAATCATTTTAACAAAAACCAAAACATTTTGTATAGCTACAATCAAGACTGACACTTTCATTTAGTACAGGATGCTTGCCTTTAAAAATTCTTAAATGTTCAATTTTTATTAAAATATATAATTAGCATATTATTATTATATTTTATAATTATCATATACAATTATCATTGTAAATGTATATCCAAATGTAACATCTATATCATTCAAAGGTGATGACTAATGGCTGCGTGTGATTTATGTGAGAACTAATCTCGCACACTGAATCTACTGTTTATTACAGTCTGTCGCCATCTTGTGGAATATTCTAATAATTGAGCTTTTCATGTTTCTTTCTTTTTCTTTCTTTCTTTCTTTCTTTCTTTCTTTCTTTCTCTCTTTGCAATTTTTATATAAACGGCACTTTAAAAATGTTTAATACTGTGTAATGTAGTGTGTAAATACTTCATAGATATATATAAATAGATTAATGAATTAATTCAAATAAATAAATAAAGCAAACAAACTGGACCTAAGCATTTAAAGAACACGGAGCAGTCAATAAATAAATAACTGTGTGTCTAGGTTCGAAAAAAAAAAATGCGTGGTCATTGTGGTGTCTGTGTATCAGTGGAATAGGTTTATCCATTAGAGGGCGCTAGTCTGTGGAAAATCCTTCACAGGTTCCATCTGGGACTGTTACATTGACGTGTCTGCCAGAAATACTTTGTTATGCTGCTAAATATTTAGTAGATACATTTTTATTCTATTTTTGCGTGTCTATTTAAAAAAACAACAAATTCCATGAGACTGAGTTCTCACATTTCTGTTGTTTCTAGAACTGAATTGTCTCACTAGACAAAAAAAGGAAATACCACCTACACTATCTCCATATGTTTTGTCTGGGCCACTTTGCGTGTGAGGGAGAGAGAGAAACCTGTAAGTGAAGTATGCAGGGAATGCACTGGCCCTTTAAAATCACTACAGTCTCCTCCATAAAGGTTAAACCACTCATAACCATTACATAACCTGTAGGACTGCTGCACCCTTTCAGGTGAGATTGCTGTGGAATCACATTCCATTCATACTGTTTAACCAGCGTGATTCATGGACTGAACTTCAGGATTCCCCTCTTCGTAAAATGTCCACTGCTTGAAACTGGGAAAACTGTGATGACTTTTTTAAAAGTCCTGTGCAGTGACACACACTGCAGAATCCCCATTCACACCTCTGGGACTTTAAACAGCATGTCTGGTGATGGAAAGATGGGGGAAACCTGAAGGTAAAAGGTTAGTGATTTACCCTGTTTTCATGTTTGAAAAGTGGCCTTTTTTCTCTAACGTATACAAGACATGTAAGTGACACTAGAGGAGTCTGGAAGAAAATGGAAATTCCAGTGGTGTTTGGAGAGGGTGGGTCACACGTCCTTCACTTCGCATCTAAACATTCAGTGTCGCTCAGTGTGAGTCAGCAGGTGGTGTGTCACAACATGCCTTTTCATGTGAGCGAGTTTCATATAAAATTACATTATGCTTACACATGAGTGAGAATGTGGCATTTTTTGGTAACACTTCATTTTGAGAGTCCCTTTTGAACATTCTGTTGACAATAAGTAGCGCTGCACCTATGTCAACTAACTCTCATTAGAGTATTAGTAGTCTGTCTGCTTAATATCTGCCAACTCTTTTTTTGTAATGGTCTCCCAACAGACATTCTACTGACTAGAAGTAACTTTTCAAGTAAATGTCAACTAATTGTAACCCTAACCCTACAAGTCTACTATACTCTACTCTAACACTCTACTGAGAGTTAGCAAATATGAAGGTGCAACTTTACTTGTAGTTAACAGAATGTGTTAAAAAGACCATCAAAATAAAGTGAAACCTATTTTTTTTAGCCTGACAAAGTACTGGGAAAGTCACCATTGTATATCATAGGACACCGGGTGCCTTGTTTAATCAGTTTCAAGAAAAAATATTTACATGAATTTACATAAATTACCATTCAAAAGTCTCTTATGGTCACAAAGGCTGCATTTATTTGATCGAAAATACAGTAATATAGTGAAATACTATTATTAAAATAACTATTTGAATATATTGTAAAATGTGATTTGTTCCTGTGATGCATAACTGGATTTTCAGCATCATTACTCCAGTCTTCAGTGTCACATAAACCTTCAGTAATCATTCTAAAATGCTGATTTTCTGCTCAAAAATAAATCAATTAAATTCATTTTTATGGAAACGTGATACAAAAATGTGATACATTTTTGATGAATAGGAAGTTCGAAAGAAGAGCATAATATAATTAATATATATTATTTGTAACATTATAAATGTCTTTACTGTCACTTTTATCATTTTAATGCTTGCTGAATAAAAGTATTTATTTCTTCAATAAATAAATAATTACTAAATAAAGAAAAAGTACTGACTCCAAAATTGTGTATGTAAAATATATACTAAAAATATAATAACGTATGAATAATCTTATATTAATATAGAAAAATGTTTTAATTGCACAAGAGATTTGTATCTTGTATATTCAATATTGTAACACTGCTTTAAAGCAAAAGTGCAACAATGACAAATGCATATGCATATAAAAACTTATAGGAATAATTCACGAAAAAAATTAATAAAAATGTCATCATTCATTCCAAGGAAGTCCATATGGCTTCCATGGAAAACAAAAAGTGAGATTTGGCATAATGTTCACACAGCTCTTTTCAACTGAATTGAAAGTGAAATGGAGAGTGACGCCATCAAGCTCCAAAAATGATAACAAGCATCATAAATGCACCATGAAATCAGAATATTTCAAGTTTTGTGAGGCCATGTGATTGCATGTGATACAAGGAAATTATTGGAACGCAAGTCACTATTCATCCATAATCAAAAGATTATATTAAAATATGGTCACATGTTGCACAAAAACCCAATGATTCATCGTGGGTGAATTATTCCTTAAGCATGACATCCTGATATGTTTTTGTGTTATTTCACATGGCAACAATGCTACATATTAAGTATATGAGACGGAAAGTGATGAGTCAGTGATCACGTTTAAATGTGATGGATTCCTGATGTCTTGTTCCTGATGTTTAGCCTGTGAACTCATTAGAGGAAGTGTGTGTGTGTGTTTATGCTGCTGTCAGAACTGCCTCAGCAAAAGAGCAAGAGGTTTTAGTAAGAGTCAGCCCACTGTTCTCCCACCAAACATTCCCATTCATAAACATGCTGATCAGAGCCTCCGTCACCTATCTGTGCCGCGAGCTGGACAGGACGTCCTATCCACACTGATCACATGATACCGGAAAGGAACATTTTCAAAGTTTCCAGTATTTGATCAGGTTAAATGAGTTGGGACTTCCTGATAGCACTGCAAAGCATTTGCATTGTTGTGATTTGTAGGTCACTTTCCTACATTTCCACTCATCATCATCTTTCTTACTTGAATTAATGAGATTGTATCAGAGACAAAACACTTCAGCAAGTTACTGAACCTGTTTATAGGTCACACTGATACAAGTTTACAATAGTAAAAGCATTCTCTCCTGGGAGTTCGCTTTCTGTTCTGTTCGTGCACAATGTGCATTGCAAATGTAGTTGCGTTTTAGTGGAACACCCTCTGCCCTCGGGGTTTACCGCACTTGGTTGCTGTTACTATGGTAGTTGTGTTTGAGGACAGGCTGTCTTGGATTGTACACATGCGTCTTGAGCAAAAACGACGCATTCTCTGCTTCCTTTGTGTAAACGCCTTTGTAGGCAAATGCTCATGGCAGAAATACACACAGAGGAGTTTCCCAGTCTTCATATTATGAGGAAGCACTATTGTGTTGGCACCACACAGTCTACTTCCTGGACTTTATATTAATGCACATTAACTTACTATATTAATTTATATAAAAAACTAATGCTAGGAAATTAATTTTGATTTTTACATTTAATATTTCACATTGTTAATACAAAAAAGTAAATAAATAAATAAACAGAAAAAGTGAATCCCACTTTTGGACCCCTCTGTATATTTATATTTTATATGAAACATATTATACATATTAAAATATTTTTATACATGTACCACTGAATTATTTACTTTTGTTTTGTTCACATGTTGCAAAGTCAGAATTATAAACCATCTGAAACCTATGTATGATTCAATATCTTTCAGCAAACATTATTTTAAAACTAAATAATTACAAAATTAGTAAAATTATAATTTTAGAATTAATAATAATAATGATGATTATACACTTTAATAGTATAGTTTATAATTACAATTTTAAATTTAATTGATAAAATATAGAATTATAAATGCAATTAAAATATTCCAAATGTAAAAATATTTTTATATATTTTTTTTAAATTACACTGTTACTGTATATTGTATGTACCATCATTATTTTGTTCACATGTTGCAAAGTCATAATTATAGACACCATCTGAAATCTACATGCATAATTCAATATCTTTTAGCTAAATACATTAATAAAATTCATTCAAAAATTATAATTATAAAATTATTAAAATTATAATAGCATTTTACAATTATCAACAAATATTATTAACAATTGCTATTATATATTTTAATAATATAATTTTATAATTTGATTTTTACATTCTTAAAATATGATTTCAAAATATTTATAAATATACAAGTATTATATTATATGCACCATCATATAATTGTTCAAATTATGCAATATCAGAATTATGGAAACCATCTATATGCATGATTCAATATCTTTCCGCAAAAATTCTGAGATGTTTGAACGTGGGATTTTTTGCAAACCAACAAAGTACACTTTGTGATGTTGTGCACTAAATATTTTCTTTTCTGACACAAAATGTTTAGGTTTTTTCATTTTAGCCAGCCCCAGCTGGATTCTGGGATATTTTGCAATTGGAAAAGTCAGGCTTTCAGTATTACTGATCTGATAGTGTGTTTAATGAAGCAGAGAAAATTTCCCCAAACTCCTGGCTCAGTTAATTCCCTTGAGACACAATTCAGACGTCAATCACACTGGAAATCCCCCACCCTCGTTTAAGCTCCTCCCCTTCATCTCTTTTAACGCTCCTGTAAAGACACACAGTTCAGAAGAGCTACACAGACTTCCGACACAAACATGGAGCTTTACCGAGGCAGCAACACCAACCAAATGGATTATAATGATGATGGCCACGGACCCAAATCTGGGAAAATGCTAGCGAGCAACGACGACCGTTTAGACAGCGGTTTGGATTCGCTTAAAGAGGAAGAATGCACGGACGTGGAGTCTGCTTTCGAGCGGATGAAAGTGGCCGAGGACGAACCCTGGAAGAAAGAGTTCACCGAAGACGGAGACACGTAAGTGCGCTGAGATTTTTAAAACAATATTATGCAGCTCATGCAAAAGATTTATGTGCATCTGATGTTTATAATATGCTTAATGTATAGCGCATGAAAAAGAAACAACATTTAGGTTGCAGAGAATTATTTATTTAGACCCCACTGTTGATTTTTTTTTTAGCAAGTTATTAGTGTGATGCAAAAAGTTTTTCAAGTTTATGATTGTCCTTCGGCACAATTAAGTAATTTTAATCATAAAAAGACAAAAATAACAACTTTTGGTTTTGTAAAGAACATTAATATAATTCATAATTGTGTGAATTTATTTATATATTTGTTTTTTAAAGTTCTTTGCACTGCAAACTGCAAAAACTGCAAAAAAAATCTTCAAACTTTATGATTGTTCTTGAGCACATTTAAAGTCCTGCTCATTCCATTCACAAACCGTAGTGCGCATGCGCAGGCACCCTACAGTCATAATTGGCTTTATGTAAACAGAAACGCTGCATCAGTACGTACTGTTCTCTGGCGCCGCGTCAACGTGGGCGGGGCTTCTGGCCTGGCGTCAATGTGGGCGGGGCCTCGCGAACTCGGAAAGTCCCGGGCTGCGCGCCAGACAGTCAGACGCGCGAATGCTGCGCATGTCCCTACTAGGAAAAATACAATTCTCTGCACACCAAAAAAGTTGTTTTATGAATAAAAATGTTTTACAGTTGCATAACAATGTTATTACTTTTTTTTAAAGGTATCTACATCTTGCCATTATTCACGAGGCCCAAGATGCTGCAGTAAAATTGATTCATTTGTCTTATGGTGACCCCTTCCTCAACATACAAAACAATCAGAGACAGGTACATCAAGATTAGTTTTACAAACTATCAAACATTAGCTCTATTTATGACTATTTAACATACTAAATCACTCTATTATCATTTCAGACTGCCTTGCATTTGGCCGTCGTCACAGAGCAGCCTCTTATAGTGGAGCAGTTACTGAAAGCCGGCTGTGATGCGTCTCTGGTGGATGACCGAGGAAATACGGCCCTCCATATCGCCTGCAGAAAAGGATCTCTGGCCTGCTTCAGCCTCCTAACGCAGGGCTGCCCGCAGCAACTCCCAGGCATCCTCCAGACACCAAACTATAACGGTAAGATGGTGTTTTCCACATACATTTGCTTGCGATGATCATCTCTGACTTTCATTTGGATGTTTTTGATCTGATTTGAATCTCATTTTACTCTCCAGGTCAGAAATGCATACACGTGGTCGCCATCCAAGGCTACTTGTCGCTGTTAGAAAGCCTCATCCAGCTTGGTGCAGACATTAATGCACCGGTAAGAATTAGTTTGATTTTCTAGGTAAATGAATCTGTATCTTGTGAAACCAAATGGCTAAAATCCTTGTTTTTGTCTTTAGGAGCAGTGTAATGGACGAACCGCTCTCCACTTAGCAGTTGACCTCCAGAACCTTGAGCTGGTTAAACTTTTAATCACCAAAGGCGCTGATGTTCACAGCTTCACGTACGGCGGTCACACGCCTTATCACCTGACCTATGGCCGGGCCAACTCTGACATCCAAAAAGTCCTGTATGAGCTCACAGCACCACACCTAAGGGAACTTCCAGATAGTGAGTCAGAAGATAGCGACGAGGATTTCGAAGACCAATGTATATCTGATGATGATGATGTAAGCATTCTTTTTCTGGTGTTCATTTGATTCCTTTCAAATAATAAGCACGTTTATGTGGTCCTAATGTCTTTCTTGTTGTATCACAGATCTATGATGATATTAAAATGATGGGGCAAGTGTAGAGGCACTTCTGGGGAATGGAGAAGAAGATTGACGTTCTCGCTCAAGGTGCCCAGGAACAAGTCCGCAGTGGAGCTCGCAGGGTCTCAGGTGGCTCACGGCTCATTGGCGGAGCAAGTACAAGACAGATGTAAAAGGAGGCCCGGAAACGATAGGTGTATTAGAGCAACACTGGAGAGAGGCCGACTAAAGCATACCGTCGGCTCTCGTGGATGGACTGTACTGTCAGCTGAAATGAACGGCTGTGTTTCTGTTGTACTGTGATGTATATAGACAGATTTATTTTTATATTAACCTGTACATGTGTATATAAAAGATTGAAACTTTTGCTTTGTTTTGTGGAAAGATATAACACATTTTAAATTAAAACCTTCAACTTAACTTTGTGTCCTTCCTTGGAAATGCATGAGAACTGTTCTACAAGAGAAATGAGGAAGTTAAATATCCTTTTATGTCACTGAGGAGAAGTGTTTGTAACTGAAGAACTTGTACTCTGTTTTCCGTCAGCTGAGTTCACTGGAATTTCCTGAGCAGGAAGGGCCGTTCAGACTAAATTGGTAACGCCGAAAGTTCCCAGACTTCCTGAATTCCCAAAATAAGGAACGTTGTGGAATTGCACAATGCTGTTTTATACAGAATTGATCAGTGTGGTAAATTAGTCAACAACTTACCCACAGGGAAATTCTGGAGTTTTAAATTATATTCCTAGAAAGTGGCTCCCATGTTATGTTCTTGGAAAAGGGTGTAGTGTCCGTTTGGCATGTTATTTCAACATTGTTTACGACTCTGATCTTGTGCTTATATTAAAACAGAACTTCAATTTCCACATTCTTTATTAGCATAGTTTAAATATTCCTAGTGTTTGTGATTTAAAATCACATTTAGACCAACAGTGTGAAGTGAAACTGTGAAAATTTCCTCAAACTTTCAGATTCGCAAGTCATGCAGTTCAACTCAGTCACACTTTGCTTTCGACTTTGCTTTTACAGTAAAGGAGACTCAAGAAGTGAATGTGGTTTTCTTGATTTGAATACAAACCTGAGCAAGGGGAAAGGGGAAATCTACCTTCAGCTTAACCCTGCTTATTTCCGAACGTGAATCCGGACTGCACGCCTTTTTGATTTTGATATAGCGTTGTGCGTCTTCAGTCCCTGAGTGACCTCTTGAGAAGTTCCATGCAAATGATGTAGTCATAGCGCTCGCTTTCTGAGTCCTGAGGAGTCTGGTTAGGACACGTAGGGCACTTGACAACTCCTGTAACTACAGGAGAATACTTATATGATTCAGCCAGATCCGAGAAATGACAACAGGTCGGCACTTGGAAAATCCGACTTTTATTTTTTTATTTGCTGTCTCTCTATGAAGTGCTGCAGCACTACAGCTATGCAAATACTACGTCTGGAGGGGATTCTTAAGTGAGAGTTTAGGAAATGCTATTTACATCTTTAAGAGAGTGTGAGAAAAGCAGACAGGCACTGACTTACACCGCTTCCCATAAATGAAAGAGACCCTTCCTGGTGATTGAAAAGATAAATTACTGATATATTATTGGTGCCAAATGAAATGTATTGTAAAAAGCAGGAAACCGATTCTGGCAGCAACACATTTTCTCATAAAAGTTGACAATCTGCAATATAATACAGTGACTCATAAGTTCAAGTTAATTTAAATGTAGCAGCAGTTTTTTTTTTTTTTTAAATCAGATGTTCAAATGTTAATCTGAGAAGTAAAATCCCTTTTAAACTCCTTAAAAGTTTTAAGATATGGAAAAAAAATTATTAAAAATATTTTTGTTAATAAAAATGGCAATAATGTAAATTATTTATGAATAAGAAAAATTCTTAAGAATAAACTAATATTGAAGACCCCGCACCTTTTTTTGGAAATTTGTAAATGAAAAAAAA
>JAFVLL020026715.1:6040-80531 GCA_021397915.2 Tor tambroides
CACAAATGTCATCTCACACACACACACACACACACACACACACACACACACACACACACACACACACACACACACACACACGCAGAGTCACACAGACTTTAACCCCCTCCGGTGACCACATGACGAGTCAACTGTGTGTGTGTTTGTTTGGATTACTTGGCCGTACTTGGTTGATTGACTCTTCGCGAAGCCCCACCTTAACATTACCGACCAAACCTTAGCAATTTTAGCAATAACAGCAACATTTGCTCCGAAGTACATTAACATGATGCCATTTAGCTTATCTATTGATTCCATCAACTGTAGCGAATACATGAATGTATTGTAGAACCATTACGTTAATGTCCTATGGAAACGTGTGCTATGTGTAATCTTTTGCTTTTAAAGGATTGAGGTGTATGAGTTAGTCAGTGAAAGCTGCATTATAATCTTTTTTCATTCTGCTGGTGTTGATTGTATTGATCCGGTAAGACTGTGAGTTCTGAGATCTCTCATGCTTTACCACGTCTAATGTGTGGGGTTTCCTCCTAGTCACACGCTGCTTCCTTTGTCCAGAGCACTCACACACTTCTGCTCATCTGTGTGTGTGTGTGTGTGGGGGGGGGGGATTCTGCCCACTTTAAACACACATGATCAGTTCTTGAATGCTGTGTGGTTTATGAGTACATGACCAGACACTAAATCAGCACATGCTGAAATCCACAGTCATCATTCACACAAGTGCTACACTTCCCAAAAATTTGCTGTTTTGATTAATTGGATTATAACTTTTTGATTAACTATATGTTAAAATACAGTTCAGTATATTTGAGAAATAAGTCAGCAGATCTCATCTGGGCCTATTAAACATATCAAATTGGTCCCACAGAATGATTGATGTCAGTCCCATTTGCTTTGTGTTAAAGGCAAATTTTGCTCTGAATTCTTGCCCTTATGCTGCCCAAAATGTAAATTTTGTGGGATAGATAGAAGAAAGAAACTACAGTGTGGTTGGTGTCTTCAAAGACTAAGCTATTTTATTAGATCAGGTTAACCTGGTTTGGGTTCTTCAACCATTTTTGGAAACTTTGGAGCCGTTTGTACATGCCTGTGTGGAAAACTCATTTGACCTTGTCCTTGTAATTACCATCTTCTCTGAGTAGCTGGTTTGCATTAGGAGAGTGGACTTATGGTGTTGAATTCTCAAATTATATGACATCACGTTTAAGGAGCTTGGTCACAAGGCCACTGTGCTATGTTACCTCAGACACAAAAATTCCTCCATCAAATAAACAATCATTCATGTCCAGGTCAGGAAGCCACAGAACTGTTTGATTTGAGAAAGTTCAGGAGGGCCACATGCTCTCCTAGCTGATTCAGAGCTCTCCTTCTTGTTTCTGCAGGATGGTTTAATTTTGGCCAGTCCTAATTGCTTGTGACTGTATGGTGTTATCCCTTTAAACACATGGTCCTTGTTGTATGTATTTAAAAGGAAGCTAGAGGCTTCTTTAGGTGTGTGGTCTCCTGCAGGCTGTGACAGATATCAGGCCTGCTCAGACTCACACTGAAGAAGAGTGTTTGGTTAGATTTACCCTGTATTAATATCCTTCATTCAGCCTCTCCTAAGCTGTTAAGAAATTTCATGAACCACAACAGAGAGTTTTTTTTTTTTTTTTTTTTTAAATGTGTCTAGGTATGCTTTTAATTAGTGTAGGTAGTTTGGTTTGGGCCCAAGCCCATAATTTAATTAAAAAAATTCATTCATGTCATTCCAAACTTGTATCCATGGACCACAAAAATAAATTTTTAAATAAATAAATATATTCCCCACAATGAGAGTCGAGTGGTGACCACTGCTAACTAGTGCTCAAAACTGTGTTGTATAACTTTGAGCAAGGTCATTAGTGTGAGGGGTCTTGATGAGATTTGATAGTTTTTCTGTGAATACAAATGAAACGTTTCTGTATTTTCAACTTTTATGGAGTTTCTTAACTTGACAGTTTTGTTTTACTTGTTATGCATGGAAAATAGCAGCATGACCATTCTTCAAACTTTCTCCTCAAGTCTTATGGGTTTGAAATGACATGAGGATAGCTGATAACAGAAAAGACAGGACTGTGTCCAAAATTGCCCCCATACACTTGTATAGTGCACTATTTAAGGGGACAGCTATGTGTCGTGGTGTCCAAAACCATATAATTAAGTGCACTCATTCAATCCCATAATGCAAAATCAAGTGTACAATGATATATACTTAACAGCTAGCCTCTAGAGAATTCTGTACTGTGAGCATTTCACCAAATGAATTGTGACTCACCAGAAGATGCTTCCACAGCTCTTTCAGCTTGCTCAGTGTCCAAACTCGCTCACTACTTCGTTGGACTAAATTAGGGGACTGAGGTAGGGAACAGTGAGGGTATATGGGATGATTTTCAGGTACAGCCTGGGAGACCTTGACTAGCTGGTTCAGGTTTGTTTAATCAGCTTTGGTACTAAACTTTGTAGGAAGGTAGCCCTTCAGGAGCAGGACTTAACACCCCTGGTCTATAGTATCTTTGATGTACTGCCATATGGCTAATCATCTTCTCAAGAATCTCTGTCTAGATGCTGTAGCTCTCTGACTGTATTTCTTTCCATCTTTCATATTTTATCTCTCTTGCAATCCTATCCTATCCGGCCTTTTCAGAGGCCGCTGTGGTAAAGATCTGTTGTGTTAATTCATCAGCAAAAGCTTGGCCAGCTTCTATCTCTGGTTCGCTAGCAGAAGTAACTGTGGGGCCCCAGTCCAGGGCCATTGCATATAGAGGTTTTGTTGTTAAAGCCTCTTTTTATTGGGCCAGCTGTAGCTCTCAAGGTGGCCAGCTCTCTCCTATAACCTATAATTCAGCCTGGCATTTATTTATTTCTGTAAAAACCGAACGCACGGCTCTTATAAATCTATTACATTTTAGCCATTGTTTTGCACTTGACGGCACTGATTGGTGATGGCAATTTGTCACTCAAGCATGTCGAGTTTGGTTGTGTCATCCATCTGCGAGCTGTCCGCGGCACAGCGCCAGTGCCAAGCTGATCAGCGGAGCAGAGAGGAAATGATAACCGTGCTTCTTGACACATAGACATGTTTTTGCCACCCTGTGCAGCTACTGCAAGCATACTTACAGGATAGAAGGACTTTCAAGGAATCAGGGAGTCAGGGATCTTTAAATCTGAGCAGGTATAATAAGTGAAAGTGAAATGACATGTGGCCAAGTATGGTGACCCATACTTGGAATTTGTGCTCTGCATTTAACCCATCCAGGTGCACACACACAGTAGTGAACACACACATACACATATATACACACACACACACACACACACACACACACACACACACACACACACACACACACACACACACACACCCGGAGCAGTGGGCAGCCAATGGTGCGGCGCCCGGGGAGTAGTTGGGGGTTCAGTGCCTTGCTCAAGGGACTCACCTCAGTCGTGGTATTGAGGGTGGAAGAGAGCGCTGGTTATTCACACTCCCCCCCACCTACAATCCCTGCGGGACCTGAGACTCGAACCCGTGACCTTAAGGTTACAAGTCCGACTCTCTATCCATTAGGCCTACACTACCCCCTTTCCACTTACCAGTATCCTCTCAAAAGTTTTGAGTACTGTTCCTGACCCATACTGAAAGACAAAAAGTGTTTCTAAAAGTGCCTTTCTCCATTTATGAGCCATGTATTCTGCCGCAATGTGGATGCGTAACTGTGAGCAAAGGTGCATGGTTTCCATCTGCTTCCCAATGATCAAGCTCCAGCTAAGCAACTCTTGATTCCAGCAGACTCTATCATTGCAACAAGATTTTTTCATTTTGTTATTGTCAGTTGAAAAGGGGTTAAAGTGAGAGTCCAGGAGAGAGAGTAATACTTTTTAAAAGGACTGACCCTAAAGACCCTTGGCTCTGAAGTGGCCTGTGTTGCGCAGACATTCCAATGCACTGAGGTAAAGGGTGTAATAGGGTGCCTCTGTTGGCCTCCCACACCGGATAACCTCTCTCCTTCTCTTTGTTGTCCCCTTCATGGCTTTTGCTCAGAGCAAACAAAACAAAAGCACTTTCTTGTCATGCCTGACTCTAGCCATGCATTGCTCTCCAACCAATCACCTTCAATCAGCTTACAGCAGACCCAGCGAGAATAAATGTACGCTCTGCAGTGCTGACCCAAATCTCGGGCAAATACCGCTGTGTGTGCTTGATTCCTTTCTTCCTCCAGCATCTGGAGGACATGTGTAGAGAGAGGAAGAAGCGCTTTAATATTTTTGCTCTTGAAGGCCATCTCTCCTAGCCTTGTTTTCCCCCTCTCTTGCTTTGTCTTTTTCGAGGAATTCGTGGTGTAACAAATTTCTTGATGTTATAAGAAAGATCACGGTTGGCACGTGGCCTACATTCTTTATTAATGAGATCCAGGACGCTGTGAATATATTTAGCATTGTTCATACGAACAGGCTTCCAGTGCTCTTTTAAAAGAGCCTCTCGCAAGAGTATGGACTGCCTGCCTGCTAATGAATACACTGTCATTATGTATTCATCTGGGAAGAAAGACGTACAGTATGAACTTCCAACATGCAGATAATTTTATTTGTTCATGCTCCTTTCAGTGTCGGTGTACATTCTCTTCACGATCCGATTGACTGAAACCTTGGTAAAAGTACAGGTTTCAGGTTTCTAAGGCAAAGATTGTGTTATTGGCTAATTGCTACACTCTGGATGGCTGATGTACTTAATGGATGTACCACGTGGCAATTTTAGAGTCATTACACTCAAGCTTTTGTGGAAAATGTTAAGTTGTTTTATTGTGGAAACTAGTGGATGCATGCATTGTAGATTGTTAGAGGCCAGCAGACCTTTACTTCATCCATTGCGGTGTGTGCCTGTGGTGCAAGAGTCAGTCACTCTCATGGTTTGCTAATACTGCTGAACAACCTGTCTGGAGGGGATGTTTGCAAAAAAGATTGCAATAAAAAAGGAAGTTTCTCAGGCTGTACAGGAAATGCATGCTCAGTGGTGGTTACAGACAGATGCTCTGTGTTCAGTTTAGCCTCTGTTGGCTCTTTAAACCTTTCGAAGAGAAACTTTGCATTTACCTAGCGCAAGTAATGTCACGTGCCTGTTATCTCGTTGCTGGTGGAGATCTTGCATCCTCATTGCGTATGCCCTCATTGGAACGCTTTAAGTATGCTAGGAGCCCCAAGTCCCACTTGGGCCATCTATGTGATGGGTGTGTGTATGCATGAGTGTGTGTGAATGAGAGACACTTCTCCTCGCTCTGTCACACACCCATGTGCTCCTGGTGCTCATTAACGAGGCTCTGAGCTCCTTTGGGATGGAGCAGAGGGGGTTTTGGGAGGCAGGGTGAGTGTTCGTACGTGCGCCGCGGGTAAGTGGCGTCTCTTAGCTTGTGCCAGCTCTCGGTGTCTCGTCACATCTGAGTACCGGTGCTGCCAACCAACTCTGCCAGTATATGAATGAGCCTGGCATCATCACGCTAACTGCCAGAAGCAGCTTTCTGATGCTTGTCTTTGTGACAATTTTTGTTTGACGAGTTTGTGTGTGTATGTGTTTGTGCATGCTATGGGCAGATTAGCTTCTTGTATGTGATTCTTAAGTCCAACCACATTGCCTTTCAAAGTGTGCTTCATTTGATAGCATGTGCGAACAGACGCTTCACACGTGCACCAGAATGCTTCATCCTTGTCCAGTTTATATGACGTTATAACTGATTAAACTACATTATCAGGTATATTTTAACACTCATTGCATTGTTGCATAATTGTGCCAACCCAGTGTGCAATGGAGTGACCTTCAAATCCTGTTGAATCAGATATGTTGTTCAATTAGCTAGCTATAAACATGTTGACAGTTTAATTAAACTTTGGATTACTTGCTCAGCAAGATTCTCTTCAAACTGTTGTTCTGACATGACAGCAGATGACTAGCTGAAGAAAACAAATAGAACACATTTTATGCTGATGCATAGCGGCAACTGTGGTTATGCTAACAATGCAACACATTCTTGTTTTATATTTACTTACAGACATACTCACGTTTTAGCTTGTGTAACTAGACACGGTTCACATATCCCTTATCGTATCCTGTCATGGTTTTAATTTTAATTTTGAATCCAGACTAAATAATGTAAATGTGTTCATTGTGATTCATCTAGTTGTTTTTAGCATTCTTAAACACTAAACTATCCCTTTTAAAGGCTAAGTGTAAAATTAGCATTAAACATGTAGTCGCATGGTATAATTACCTCAGAGAAGAGTCTGTTCGTGTTTATAACTTGACTCTCAGACATAAAAAGTGAATATGTTGTTTGCAATGTGCTCAGCTATCACAACTGTGCAATTAGCTGCTACGCTGACTCCTGGAAGCCTTGTGTCAATTCGCACATCCATGGACGCTACAAAACACAAGCTAACACTGAATATCTGTATCTGCGCAGAACCTCTGTGACTTGGCATTCGTTTTAACGTTGGGGCATCAATATGATTGTTCCATTCTTCTGATCGTTGTTTTCATTGCAGGCTAGCGAGCCGTGCTGCGCTCCTACAGCTCTGTTAACACCAGTATCCAGCTCAGCATTTTTTTTTCCGAGCTGGAATGCTACATGTAGCGCAAGAAGGAAATAACTGTGGCAGCTTGCCAGGCTTTGAGAGAAGGGGGGCTGGAGAGGGTGGTGGAAAGGGAAAAAAGAAAACAAACTTTAAGGCAAAGCATTCGTGGTCGGCTCCCAGAGTTGAGAGAGGAGTTTTTTCAGATGGAAGAGGTGTGTGCGCGCCGTGAGGAGTAATACTCTATTCAGAGAGCAGCACTGGCTCGGCGCCAGACCGCGAGGTGATAGTGAGCGTGGGGTAATTGCTGCCTATCCGGCAGCCTGCTGGATTGTGCTCCTGGGATCCAGTGACAGCATCACGCCTCTGAGCGCTTCAGCCCACCTCGCTGTCTGCGCGGAGTGCTCTACGCGCACTCACATGCTGATATTATTGCCGTCTCTTGGCATAGGACCCTAGCGTGGCACATTAGAGCAATAATATGTAGTTAATTCTTAAAACTGACACTTTGTATTGCTTGCTAATTCTGGTGTCTGTGAGAACAGCGCTGTGGTTGAGCTGCGGTTTTGCATGCAGGCTATTTTGAGCCGCTCTCTGTCTGTGTGTGCGTGCATGTCTGCAGGTGTGTATGTGTCTCTAACGAGGTGCTCTGGTGGTTTCACACACCACACGCCCAATCAGCCGCTGTCAGGCTTCTGCAGCGCATCAGTGCGTAGAGCAGTCTCGAGGTGTGTGTGTTTGCTGACATGTCTGCTGGGAGATCTGATGTTCACCTGTCAGTGTCAGCCCCCGCACAGGAACTCGAACACGCACACACTCCCATGCCTTTTGTTTCCCTAAGCCCCGCCTTCTGCTTAACCCCACAGGAAACAATGCCACCATGCAAACCTTACACTTCTAGTTGGGCCTTCCTCCAGATTTGTCCAGTTTTGGGTCTCAAAATCATTGAATTGACAAAAGTTATGTGTGGACACAAGAACTGTTTAGCGTTTACTGTTTTAGTTACTTAGACTTAATAATTTTGTAACCTTAAGTATTACTTTGTGACGCGAACATGGTACCTCAAACTTTGCAGTTCATTGAGTTGATGTGTGAGATCATATTACACATAGGGACTCAAGAATTCAACAATATTTAGGCCTAAATTTCCATCCATTTACACAATTTTAACACAAACTAATAAACTTAATGTGGTGCATACATCTTACATAAATGAAACGGGTAAGAAATGGGTATGGTTTCTGCCCTCAGAAATATCATGGCATAGTTTATTTGCATCTATTTTGTTTTATTTAAATAACCATTCAAATTACAATACAATACAATATTTATTTATAAAGCGCATTCAGGAATACAGAAATAACTGTGAGAAATGCAAAGCACACAACAATAGTAAAACAATGATCAAACCAGTGGTCAAAGAATATTGAAAGCTAGAGAGAATAAGTATGTCTTTAAAGACAAATAGTTTAGAATCAATATAGATCTATGCACTGTGAAAACAATTGTGTTTATTCAGTACAAAAAAAAAAACTAGCTATTCAGTTTGTTAAAATGTATGAAATTGAAACAAATTGGATATATTGATGATAAATATAAACTTAGTTATTGTGTACTTTCAGTTTATTAGTACTGGTACAGAAATTTGCCTGTTTCTTACCTGTTTCATTTATGCATGACTGACAAATATGCATTACATTAAGTTTAATCGTTTTTGTTAAAACTGTTTGATCGAAATGGTTGGAAATGCAAATACATAAATCTTACATTTAGAAGGAATGAAAGAAGGAATAATTACTTTTCTTTCTTTTTTTTGAGTGCAACCATCTAAACACCATAGCAAACACATAGCAATCTGCCTTTGGTCCTTCTCAAAAGCTTAGAATTACTGTGAAAATTACCTGCTACATTCTAGCATTGTTTTTATTTCCTTATGCATTAAAGCATTACACACATAGATCTCAGTTAGATTCCAGTATGTAGTTTAGTAACAGTTAACCAAGATCAGATTGAGTTATTTTTATCGTATAGCATTGTCCGCACCGTGACTCCTTCATTCACATGTAGAAGGCTTCATTACTATTTTTGTTGTTGTACTGTAGCTGTCTAACTGACGCGCTTCTCCTTCAGTACAGTAACTGTGAGTAACACAACCCCCCACCTCCACGGCACGGGAATGTCTATAGTTCCCCTCTCGAGATGAGCGCTCTGAGAGAGAGAGAGAGAGAGAGGAAGCCGTTATTGTCTGTGTGGGAAATAACATTTTAACTGGCTCTTTTAATGTCAACATATGCGGTTATTTTTCAGCAATAGTGTATTTCACCACGTCTACAGATGAATTACACTGATAAAACTTAAGTACTCACTGTATCTAAACATGGTTATCATTATCTTCTCGTTTTTTTATTTAATTTAATTTTTTGGCTACTACACTACTGCTGTTTATTAAATATGGCATATTAAATCTTCCATTTGGTCTACAAGCAAAATGAATGAAAATAACACACTTTTGTTATTTATAGCACGCCTGTGAGAACCTGACCTGTGTGAGACCTGTGTGGATAATTATTCTATAGATAGATTCAGAATTGTTATCAAGGATTGTTGTCTGGAAAGGAAACTGTATTTTTTGGAAAGGAAGTCCTTGTCTTTGTTCCGTTCTTAAAATTTCTCTAAAAGATGATGCAGTTTTTGAAAAATTCCAAGATCAAACAAATCACTGATCTTAAAGAAGAGGGAAAATGAAGTCATCATGAATCATCACAATAACACCATTTGATATTTGACGGGGAAGTGTGCGTTTGTACGCATTTAAGTATAATTTTTGTGGAAGTTGCTGTCGATTGATTTTATTTGTTTACTCAAACAGCTGTATTGATAGTTGTCAGTGTCTTGAGTGCTGATGAGGTATCTGCTATAGTGCTGATCTTCTCTCTCTTTACAGGATGATAATGATGGGATGCCCTGGTCGGAGGAGCGAGTGGTGCGGAAGGTGCTCTATCTCTCGCTGAAGGAGTTCAAGAGCGCTCAGAAGCGCCAGCTCTGTGACGACCTCAGCAATGGAGGAAAAGGGCCTAATGGTAAGACACACTTTCAAAGTTTTTCAATCATTTCTTCACAAAGCATCCGAACACTGAGGTAATAGCTTGTTAAACTGTACACAGGCATGTTTTTGTTCAGTCTCTCACCTGCTGGACAAGTCTGTTACCCACACTTTTATATACGGTGAGCATACATCATCCTCTTTTTCCTGGACGTGTCCTGTCTGGGATTTCTAAATTGCCTAAAATGTCCAGGTTTTGGCTTTGTTTTCCTATTGTTTGCAACCATTATACATAATCGACCAATCGTGGCATGCCAGAAGGTGGGATCTACAGAGAACAGTCAAAGCAATACAAATATAAACGTATGATGACTTTTAATAGACAGCAAAACAAAGCCAAAACCTGGACATTTTAGGCAACTTGTCTGAAAAACAGGACATATGGTCACCCATTTGATATTAAAATCTGTTATTAATGCATGTTTTCCATCATAAGAATGATGCCAGCTTTGATTTAGCACTTTCTCTTTGAGTACAGTGCAAAGATAGTTTGATTTGATCTACTTTTGTTTGGTCAAAGGAAGCTCCTAAGGAGGTTTCCAGTGAGTATGTGTGTAAAAGTGCCATATGATCCAGGTTACTTCCGAGCTTTGGAAGCCGTCTGATAGCTGCGTGTCTGACGTTGCAGCTTGGCACTCTGGGACTTCACTTCACACAGGCTTCAGAAAGCCAGAGCCTTCACTAAAAACAGCTCTGAGACTCTACAGGGAACAAAGAACAGGCCTCATACGTACGAGTTTGCACAGCCAGGCAGAGACAAGGGGGAAAGCCTTCTCTTGATGTGGGCTTACGCTTTTTATAACTCAATTGGGGAAAAGAATGAAAAATAAAAGGAATACAACAGAAGCGAGACTCTATTCCCTTTCACCAGTTGATAGCTTATGTCAGGAATGACAGGACGTTTCTCTTTACTTAGAGTAGACAGAATAATTTAATTGATGTGAATGAAACAACTATGAGAAATAGTTGACTTACTATGCCATAATGAATTAAAAAAAGTGTCCTGTTTCACAAATATTTGAGATCACAGAGGTAAAATTGTTGCAAATGCTTTTAAGGTCCTAGCTCATGTCTTTTAACAACAGAGTTTGTTGTCTAATGTAAATATTTTTCAAACATTGTCAGTGTTTTGTCTGCTAAATGCTTGATGTCAGTTAAACAGCCTGTATTCTCTCACAACCTTATTTTGTTTGCAAACAAGTATCTCAACTACTCTGAAAAAAGTTTATTATTTAGAGTAGCTGCCATGTGGTCCACTGGTGACAGGTAATCTCGTCTCAGTGACTCTAAAAAACAGCAGGAGTTCAAACACAAACCCCTCGCTCTGCATGTAAACATGCAGAGAGACTCCAGCCGAAAGGGTTTCTGTTGAGACTACGGCAGGAGGCTAGATACACACTCTTTGAATAAACTCTTAAACTGATAATAAGCTCTTATCACAGAAGCCCTTAATCTTGTTTTCTTGTTGTCGTATGTGTTACGTTGCGTTGCTACCTCAGGGTAACGCTAATCCCTTTGAATGCAGGATGTTTAACGAAGGGTGATGCATAAAGACTTTGTTCACCAATGCAAATGCTCAACAGACGCAAACGCAGCAGGTTTTGACACGAAAGGATCAGCGTCAGATTTAGGTTCTGTCTGTACATTAGTAATCGCTGATGATTTTTACTGCTCAGGAAACATGGGACAGGGTATGGAGTGAGAGCCGCGTTTGCTATTTCTTAAATAAATTGTTAATCTGTATACTAATGCATCAGATGCACTTTGTTGTTGTGTCATCTTGCTTTTCAGTATGTCAGCATTTTTTTTCCCCTCCCTTGTTAAACCACTCTCCCAGATTGTGACTTGTTGACAACTGTCTATAGACAGTGGTGTTCTTTGTGTTGGTGTTCTGTTCTGGTGTTCTGTGTTTTTTTTGTTTGGTTTTTGTCTGGTTTTTTTTTCATAATCTCAGACATCTGAAACAAAAGCTCATTATGTTTCAGTCAATGCACAGATCCATGAGTAATGGAGAGTCTTCGAATGTCTGAAGGAACCAAACTCCATGTGACTGTAGATTACTACTCAGCTGCTCTGCTCCTGAAGTGCATCGTTTCTCAGCTCATCTGGCAGAGCAGACAAAAGGGGACCGTCAGGGGACGTTTTAGCTTTTGTGTTCCAAACAATGTGCCACTGGCGTCCATTTTGAGGCAACGTTAAGAGGACAAAAACAGCCTATTTTGGCCAAAAATCAACTGCAACTGCATCTGCCACCACAGGCCAGACATGGTCTTATTAAAGGGGATGTATGTTGCACTTTTGTAACGTTTATTTTTGCACCAGAGCCCACTTACAATATTAGTCAAGCAGTCATAATTTACATGCCTAATTTCATAACAAACTACTTGCATAAAATTCATATAACTATCAGTTGTTACTCTATATCTCCCAATAATATGTTTTATTTGAATGCTTAGTTTTATGATCAAAAAATGTAATGTAATTCAGTGCAATGCAATGATGATTGAGAGATGAACAAATAAACATTCCTCAAAAGCCTGATGATCATATTTGATAGTCATATTTTATCATTAATCTAGCAAAAGATGTTTGGATAATCAAGTAAACCTTCAGTCCAGTTAAAGTCCAAGTTGCTACAGCCCATAAATGTTCATCTTGAAACATTAGTAACAATATGTAAAGCTTTTCTTACATTTGCTTTTCACTGTTCCCAGCAAATTATTGCCGCCGATAGTAAGCATTTTTATGGTTATCCGTATCAGTCATTTTCAAAACCTATTTGGCGGTAAAATAATTTAAAGATGTTTAAAGAGTTTTTGTCAGAGCTCTTGATATTCTTAATTTTTGCATTACTTTTCATTTTTACACCAGACATGTATTGGTTCAAAATATCGGTTATCAGTCTACTTGATCTGTAATAATCGGTATCGGCATCAGCCCTGAAAAACACATATTGGTCGACCCCTAAATTTTTTGAAGTTTTTTTTGAAGTCCTCAGTGTGGTTTAGGACCAGGTCAAAGTCAACAGACAGCACAATGGCTCCTAACCATGGCATAAAGTGGCAGGATTCCAGTGACAAACAATTTTTGTGTTTGTTTGGAGTGTTATAATTCAGTCTAGATGTGTTTTGTGTTGTTACAGTTACACTTTTGAGCATCTGATATGTGACGGACACCTATGGTTCGTATTCAAAATTAACTAATGGGCCGCACATCATAACAGCACACTGCTCACGCGACATCTCGCTCTCTGTGGAGAGGTGAACGCAGCGAGGCGACGGGCTTAGTTAAACATGCATAAATATGATTAGAGGCCCTGAAGGACAGACGATTGATAAACCGTCACACGCTCTCCCGGCCTGTAGAGAGAGAGAGACAGGACGTTTGGCTCCGCTAGACTCCGACTGTCTTTCACACAGCCACTCAAGTGAGACCAACATATGTAAAACACGGCGCGGGAAGCGAGCAGCCCGCGTTAAGCTGTTTACATCTGATTCCTCTCCACCCACGTCGGCTCGGCTTGGCCGGCTCTCTCGGGTTTTGGCTTCCCGTGTCGTGATGAAGGCAGCGGCTCGCGAGCTTGTTTGCTCTTGCACTTGAGGAGTCATTTTGAATATAGGACATGTTTTTTTTTTGCCGCTTTTCCCTTTGGAGATAAACCATCCCAATTTTCTCAAAGACAATGTTTTGTCCCATGAGAATAGACCTCTTAGGACTCTGCATGGATGCTTTGAAGTCCAGCCGTATTGGTCTGTATATGAGAGGCATTTTTATAGCTTTTCATGTATGTGTTGGAAAGCAGCTTTATTGTAGTTTCTTTCTTCTCCAGCTGTTTTTCCGGCCAGTTGGAAATTTGAGGTCCAGCTGTGGGAATGTTTGATGATTCTGGATATTCGCTTAACAAATGTTACTAAACACGGAAATTGAATCAGCTGAGCTGAAAAAAAAAAGGTTTAACCCCATAATCCCAGATGCCATAGTGTTAACATCCAGAGCTCTTTAGACATTTTATTACAGGTTTTCTTGTGTTAAATGCTGTTCACACTTAGCATGTAACTCACCAGACTGATCAGAATCCAGTATAATTCATGTATTCATACATTCATATTACTTTTAATGCCAAATATTTATTTCTTTTCTTTTCTGTTTGCTCACTTATTTGTGATAATCATGTCCTTTAAATGTCCATTATAAATCAATGTAAATTTCAGACATAATAAAGGAGCTTATATCTTACTAAACAGTGTTTCTTTGCCAGACGGAGATGGAAGGAGACCTAGTTTTCAGTTAAATGTTATTTAATGTATTATATAAATAGAATAGTAATATGTTATTTAAAAAGGTAACTGTGATATTATTGTGTAATTTAAAAAAAAAATTACATCTCTCAATAAAGGGGAAAATCACCAAAACAGCAACAACAACATGACAGTGATTTTATAATAGTATATAATAATAGCAATAACATTATTATATAGAGACTGCAGCTAATTTTAACTTTCTGCCTCATTGTATGTGTAATGATGCACCATTTCATATTTACAAGCCCAACATTATGGCACAATTGCATTGTCTTATGTTGTCTTTCAAGCATAAAATTCTGGTTAAATTAAAAGAAAAGTCCAAAAATTCCTTCAATTATTTTTTTTATTTTTATTTTTTGTTGCAAATGTGAATAGGTCTATGGACAGCAATGTTTCAGTTTCAACTTTTTAGTGTATTTGTAATTTGTGTCAAAACATTAAAAGCCTACCAACGGCCTATTCATGCTAAGTGTTAAGTTTAAGTCGTCGTTTTCGTTTTTGGACTCTGAAGTAAACCATCTCTCTTTTTCCATTTGCTTGTGCTCCATTTAAGTTCTGTATTACATTATGAAAGCAAAACCACACTGTGGTGATGATATTTCATCTTAAATTTGATTACTTGACATGCTGCATCTGGAGGTTGTTACTGTTTCTCATGTTTTTGCTGTTTCTATCTTTCTGTACAGATTCCTTGTCAAACGGGCAGCTGAATGGATGTGGGTCTAAGGGAGGGCGTAAAGTGGACGGGTCTTGCTCTCAGAGCACAGATGGAAGCAGCGAGTACTCAGGGGACTGCCCGGCCAAAAAGAGGTGAGTGACCCGCTCTTGCTCTGTTAAAGCGTTGGTTGGATCCGTGGCCGGTATCTCGAGCTGAGACTGCACTTTTAAAGGCAGCTGAAGTATGAAAACAGATGCCATTATAGTGCAGTATTCTCAGACTGAGATATTTCGCTTACTGAAGATGTTAGCTTTCATGTTTTTAATTTCCTCATTTGTTTCTATTTCCAGCTTTATTTAGCAGAAAATGACAGGAAAAAAAAACAGCTTCATTAAAAGGAGTCAGAGGACCTTATAACAAGTGGTAGTTCTTTGAAATGAATTTCTGTCATGGTCGTTTTTAATTAGTCACTTTAAGACACGCTTAAACATTTTTAATTATTAATTAAAAGCAGCAGAGTTAATATGTCCAAGTACAGTCGGTAATTAACAATTCAGCGTGTGATTTCTCAGGATGTTGTAATCTGTGATTTGGAAAAGCTCTGAAGAGAGAGAGAGGATGCAAGCTGCTTGGAGAAGAAACATAATAGACAAGCCTTTTTTTATTATTTGAGCTGTGCCTTTGAGGCAGACGCTGCCTGGAAAATGGTGAGAAAAACAAGTGACGGGTCTTTTTCAATAGAAAAATCAAAAACTGCTAATTTCCTCGGCCACACTGAGCTTGTAATGCACTTTTGGTGCTCTCTGTTGATTCATGTTTTTCATCAAATGTCTTGGTTGTGTTTGGATTCTGGCAAAACAGCTTGTCTTGTAATTTGTGTGATATTTATTGGAATTGTAGGACTCAAAGGAATAGTTTGGCCAAAATGAAATTTCTGTCATCACTAGATCATCATTTGAAATCCATATGGCTTTATTTCTTCTGTGGAGCATAAAAGGAAAAACTGAGGATAATATACTGATCGTTCCTTTCCCTGAATTTTAGAATGAATGAGGATTGAAGCTTTTTAAGTTTCAAAAATGACACAAGAGCATCATAAAAGTAGTCAATATGACTCTGACACTATATTCCAAGTCTTCTGAAGCCATTTGTAGGATAAACAGAAAGTCTTGATATCCACCATAGTTTCCAATAGAGTTGGGGGACTTGAACTTGGACTGCAATAATGATTAAATTTAGACGCACTTGGATGGACTTGAACTTGACATAGACACTTTGTCAACTGTTTTTATACAGTCGAGTCCATTCGAAAATAAGTAACAATTGTCGAATACAATCGAAAATACGCAACAACATAAAATTAAGATGACAAGGCATCTTGATGATAAACGTCTCCTACTCAAACTCAAACTGGTTAAGAACTTGAACTCGACTCAGCTACAGAGAAGTAACCATGTCCAATTTGTGAATTTATTAAAGTCTTTTGAGAACATTATGCATTCATTTGGCCAGATTCTGGCACAATATCAGAGTTATAGTTCGCAGACAATCCAGTCCAAGAATGCATTGCAGAAAGCGCAGTGAAATAAAACCATCCAAGATGGCTGACATAGAAATTTTGACAGTAAATAGATTTCATTCAATGCTGAAAAGTGTTGATAAAACAAAATATTAAAAATGATGCATTTTACCCACAAGGCAGCTGTCTAAGTGTTTACCTCATTCAAACTCCCTTCTTTTATGTTGCACTTGGCATTATAATTCGGTATTTGAGCTCTTTGCCGTGTTTCTCATTTTTAAGTCACCCATCTCCTTTCAAACAGTATTTGACTTTGATCTGAGTGTATGGCCACATTGAATGCTCAGTCACACATTCACATAGATGGGTGGCATTAGCATTATGTAAGACCTATTCATCAAGCCCACTGTTTAATGGCACAACTTTCATGGCGTGCCATAAACCCCCTTACAAACAGTTGCGTAGGCCCACTGAAGAGGCTTTTCTTCCTCTGGAGAGTCTGAATTAATCCCACCACCGGCTTCAAGGGAACAAAACAGCTCTGAGCGCAGACGCGGCTTCAAAGACGACGCTGCCCACCGAACACCACACAACGCAGCGCTTCCACACCGCAGCGGCCAGACCCCAGCAGATGTCCGTTTCAACCCCCTCCTGAAAGAAACATTCACAGAGACCTTCTGTCTGGGGTTCTGTCTGTCAAGCCGCAAGCACCTATGGGAGATCGAGAGAGATGGAGTGTGTGCGGGCAGAAAGCACCTGCCGCTGGTTTACCTGTCACTTAATACCCTGTTATAATGGTTAATCAGAGCGCTGTCCTGGAGACATCATCATTAAAACGGCTTTACGTGGAGTGAGTGGGAGGCTAAAAAAGAGGCGAGATGGGCAGTGCGGAGAGTTAAGCAAGCACAAAGAAGTAGAGAGCAGCAGATGCAGTGTAAACTGTAAAGCATTGTGGGACATTAAGGGCTTTGCTCCGCCTGCACACAAGAGTGGCTTGCTTTTAAAGGGATAGTTCACGCAAAAATAAAAGTTGTCATGTACTCACGCTCATGTTGTTCTATACCTGCATGACTTCTTTCTTACAAAGACGTTTTTCATGTAATTAGAATGGATGTTGACTTTCAAGCTTCAAAAAGGGGACAAAGACATCATAAAAGTTGGTGCATATAATTTGAAGTCTTCTGAAGTCATGTGACAGATTTCAGTGAGCAACATACTGAAGTTAAAGTTGTTGGTCACTTATGTTCCTCTCTTCCTGTGAGATGTTAATCAAGGAACTGCTTATCAGATCATTGAATCAGCGAGTTGAATTCAAAAAACAGATCATTTTGATTCATTAATGAATCCTTTTTAAATCAAAATAGTGACTTTATCACAAACAGACATCATTACTTCTCTCATAAACCGAGAAGAAGAGCTAGGGCAGAATTTAATTGAATAATTAATTCTTATACAAAGTTATTGTATGACTTCAGTATACTTGGAATAATAGGCCTATACTTTTTTTTTAATTAAGATGTAGTACCAACGTTATATAAACCACTTTTATGATTGATGGTTTTGTGGAGCTTTCATGTGTTAATAAAATTGTATTTTATTTATGTATTTATTTTATTTAAATAATTTTAATTGTATTTATTTATTTTAATTAACTCATTAATTTATTTTTATTAATTTATTTTTTTTAACTTGAATGCTTCAGTCCCTTCTTTTGAGTTCAACAGAGGAAGGTCTGTCATAGTTTATTTATTTTATTTTATTATTTATTTATTTTATTTTTTTTAACAATTTGAAGGGGAGTAGATGATGACAGAATATACTTTTTGGGTGAACTTGTCCTTTAGTGAATCACTCCTTTCCCGACATTTGGCGCTCTATTGGACTTTTGCATGTGTTGGAAGTTTGTGTGCTTGCGTGTGTGTGCATGCTGGGCAACTTATTAGGCATCTGCTGCCCACATAAGACAGCAACAAGGAGTCTGATTGAGGCAGTGCCAACGTCTCTCACACCTGGCCTACAATAAACCCAAAAAGAAAGCGAGGGAGAGAGAGAACGAAAGGGAGGAGAGAGACAGACAGAGGCACAGGTGCAGGGGCTGGCCAGGTTGCAGGGGGAGGGCTGTGGAAAGCCTTTTGGGAGAAGACTGCTGTTTGCATTCCCAGGATTGAGAAATAGAGAGGCCTCCAAGTTCTGCCAAGTGTCAAAGCGGCAACTTCCCATCCCTCGATTAAAATCGCAGTTGCCTAGAAGTGCTGAATACACACAAAACCCTGGTTAGAGGAGACAAGGGGGCACCAAACGTGGCAGGCGCTGAAGAGTCTTGTCTTTTTAGCGTGTATTTGTGTTTACTTGTTTGAGAACCCTTCTTAAAGAGAGGATCGTTCCAATTGTTTGTCTAGTGGCTGTGCAGTCGCTGCCAAATGACTCTTTTGTGTTGGGCCAGTGCCGCCTTTACACTATTTCTTTACTCAGGGTGTGTTGAGAATAAATTCTAGTGTGTTTCTTAAGGCCTTTTCACGCTATTCGTGTCAATGATCACCAGTGCAACTATAGACATTAAACTACAGCCGTACCCGTGGCAGCACACTGCACCCAGATCAAGTGTTATAACACAACACTCAGAGTTCAAACAGTTTTGATGTCAAGTTATATGCGTATATTCTGTTTTCACCACAGAATAAAAAATGAAAATACATTTTAAAAAGTAATTGTGACTTTTTGTCTCATTATTCTGACCTTTTTCTCACAATTCTGAGTTTATATGTGCCAGGTATGAACTCAGTATTGTGAGATATAGGGCCAGATTTACTAAACAGGGCAAATTAGCGTTAGTGCGCTATTCCATAAAAGCGCCGATGGGAGGGAAAAATTCTGCGTGTGATTTACTGACAATGCGCATATTAAAGAACACAGACGCAGCCAAATCATTTCCATAATGACCAGTGCAATCTACCAAGAGCAGCGCAAATTACCGCCTGCTTTAAGACATGATTTTTTTGGCATTAAATAATGGCGCAAATACAGGTAATTTGACGAGCGCAAACATTAGTAAATCACGTTGTGCGATTCATTTTAATACTCTCCTCCTATAAATTTTGCGTCTGAAAGGGAAACTCCTACAAATACATATTCAGTTATATCAGGCGCAAAAATAACTGTCTCCATGCCTTTTCAGCGCTAATTCTTCACTGTGCATCTTCAGTAAATCCTGACAGTACTATTTTAACACCAAAAGGCAGTTTGCGCTGGCACAAGCTGTTATTAAATCTGGCCTTTAAACTCTTAATTGCAATAAAAAATGTTAGAATTGTCGCAATTACCTTTATTTTTTACCCTGTGACAGAAAAAAAAAAGTTTGATTTAAGTTTGAGATTTAAATTGTGAGATGTAAACTCTGAAGGCAGAATTCTGACTTTATATATCTCAATTTTGACACTTCCTCTGAATATATATATTTTTCCTCTGAATATGTATGTGTGTGTGTGTGTGTGTGTGTGTATATATATATATATATATATATATATATATATATATATATATATATATATATATATATATTTGTGTAAAATTAAGAGGCCCGTGCTGTATCGTGAATAAATCACGCTGAAAGGGCGTTGTTAGGCACGACGCGGCGGGTGCACCGCAACCCAACCGTGGTTATTCACATTTGCTGCGGCCTCAGCCTTATTGCTTTTTTATCATGGTTACCACACAATAAAAAATATTAAAACCCAAAATTTATGTATTGAAATGTTGAAGCAAGTTCGTTAAATGCTGTCCCTTCCGCTAAAAAATAGATCCTGACAGCAACAGTAAACCGCAAGAGAACGTTCCGAGCATGCCTCATCTAATCGAGCTTAAATAAAAACAGAGAATAGGAGCTCTTATCATCCGCTGTGTCATTTATTTTTTAACACCATATACAATATTTTCTCACACACATACATCTGCTTATCTCTCAGCATGAGAAAACGTCTGTTTTCCGTATTTTAGTTTTAAAACAGCCCGATTCGTGGCAGAGCGCGAGTTTGCAAGCGTCATTACAGTGTAAACTGATGGTCATACAGAATCATACATGAAACAGAAAACTAATAAATTCAGTAATATTCCGTCCGGACTTTGAAAACTGTAGTCTTTCACACAGAGGCGCGCCGCACACACATCAACACATCTCCGCGTGAGAAGCATTTATTTAGACTGGGGAAGGGCGGGGTCTCAAAATTAAAGATGAAAGATGCAACATAATGCCAGCAGGGGTCACTCATACTTCATTAAATAAATAGCAAGCTACTACATAATACATTAAACAGTTTTGATGCTATTGATTGTTTATGTTGCTAAGGGTGGTTACAAGGGTGTTGCTCAGGGATACACAGGGCCGGTTGGGTGACGGTCATGGCGTGCTATAGCTATGTATTAAAGATAGAAACACAGCTGCTGACCAATCAGAATCGAGGAATGGAACTAACCGTTTTATAAATATATGTATATATAATATATATGTATATGTGTATATATATATATATATATATATATATATATATATATATATATATATATGTATGTATATGTATGTATGTATATGTTTTTTGAGCAGAAAATCAGTATATTGGAATGATTTCTGAAGCATCATGTGACACTGTAGACTGGAGTAATGATGCTGAAAATTGCAACTACATTGTAGTAAATAATGTTACAATATTACTGTTTTTAACTGCAGTAATTGCACCCTTTGTGAGCTAAGTGACCATATGGTTTAATATCACACTGATAAGTCAAGTCTTGGGTTGTATACTGTATTTTGGTGATTTGTAGTGAGGAAACTATGCAGAATATACACTTTGCATGCTACTTTGTCACGTTCTTTTCCTCCCATCCTCTTTAAAATGCACCCTATTCATGCAGATATGGCCGATCAGTACATATGGCTCTATAATAGCCATATTGATTTTCCTCTAAACCCGCTGGTTGCGCTACATACTACACAATCCACTCTAATAGTACAGCAGATCGATATCTGCGACGAGAGGCGATTAAACACGATTGGAGCATGACTCATGTTTTCAGAGCCGTACACAGTGATGAATTGAGAGGTATAGCGTGAGAAGATGACTTTCAGGTAGGTTGTTTGGCTCCAAACTCCAGCTGATTCACAGGGCAGGAATGTCCTCTGTTTGAGGACTTAGGGCTGGTATTTGCACAGCAGACAATTGTGGCTACAGTTGGCTGAGAGCTGGATAAGTAGGAGCAGTGAATACACTTAATCTCAGCTGCTGTGCCCCAAGTGTGTTAGGGCTTGTCATTTTAATGTTACTGATGGTTTTAAGTGAGTGATTCACCTTAGCATGGCAAAACATAATGCTTTTCTAGGTCGCTCAATTCTTTATCTTGGCTCTAAAACAGTTTGGCTGTTGAAGCGGTGTTGAATGACAGCCATGTATCAGCTGTGTTTTGGATTTGTTTGGCAATGCCTCTGAGCTATGAACACTGCTAAAGGGATGTTTATCCAAAAAATAAATCTGTCATTTGCTCACCCTCATGTTGTTCAGTACCTTTTTTTTTATTTTTTTTCATTTTTTTTTTTTTTTTTTTTTTTTTTTTCCCTTTCCTCTGGAACATAAAAAGATATATAAAAAGAAATTCAGCAGAATGTCTGTGCTGCTCTTTTCCAGTCTTCAGTGTCACATGATCTTCAGAAGTAATTCTAATATGCTGATTTGCTGCTCAAGAAACATTTCTGATTGTTATCAATAACAAAACCAGTTGCTTATTATTATTTTTGTGGAATCCAAGATACATTTTCTTCAGAATTCTTTTAATAGAGTTTTGAAGATCAAAAGAACAGTATTTATTTGAATTAGAAATCTTTTGTAACATTATAAATGTCTTTATTGTCACTATTGATCATTTTAATGCATGCTTGCTGAATAAAAGTATTCATTTCTTCAAAATAAATAAAATAAAATAAAACAAGCAAATGAATACAAACTCTTCCTGACCTCAAACATTTGAATGGTAGTCTAGGTTGTGTGAGTGTGTGTTCCTGAAGCATCACCTCCGAGGCTGCAAAGTGTGTGTGTGAATGTGTGATTTTTTTGATTTTGTACAAAAGTTATTTATCAGGTTAATTCAGAATTCCACAAAATCCATTTGTAATTCCTCTCAGTGGTCTGGCAGCAGGTTAGAGATTACAGTCTCACTCTTCACGGACAATATGATGAGTATTGAAAACAAACACAGCAAGGGCTTTTTGAAACCGAAAGGTTCAATCTGATTGGCTGACTATATGCAGTTTCCAGGATTCATTTTTGTCAGTCTACTGTAAAACAAAGTCATGATAAGAAGGTGCCAGGCTGCTACGATGAGTCAAGAAGAACTAGTCTACCGAGTTTGCGAGAGTCGTGGTGTCAAATCTGTAAAATGTTTTGAATTTTTTAAATCTGAATTTTTCTTGAGACACTTAGTGGCGTAAACAGCACATCAATAAGCAGACCAATGCATTATATTTTGTTTTCAGAGTTATGTCCATGAAATAGTTGGTGCGTTGTGTCTGGACTGATGGAAACTGACTATACACATTTTTGCACAATTTTGGTATTTCCTGTATTGTAGTTCACGATTACTTTGTTCTGAATGAAATGCTACCATATCTACCAGTTTGTTACATGGTGGTCTATTGTGGTATAATTTGTGACCCTGGACCACAAAACCAGTCATAAGTGTCAATTTTTTTTTTCAAATTGTATACATTATAAATATACAGAATATTTAAATCATCTGAAATCCGAATAAATAAGCTTTCCATTGATGTATTGTTTGTTAGTACAGGATATTTGACTGAGATACAACTATTTGAAAATCTGGAATCTGAGGGTGCAAAAAAATCTAAATACTGAGAAAAACACCTTTAAAATTGTCCAAATGAAGTTCTTAGCAAAACATATTACTAATCAAAAATGAAGTTTTGATATATTTACGGTAGGACATTTACAAAATATCTTCATGGAACATGATCTTTATTTAATATCCTAATGATTTTTGGCATAAAAGAAAAATTGATCATTTTGACCCATACAATGTATTTTTGGCTATTGCTACAAATATACCTGTGCTACTTAAGACTGGTTTTGTGGTCAAGGGTCACATTTGTTTTAGGGTTTTAGATTTACCTATTCTTAAAGGAATAGTTCACTCAACAATGAAAATCGTGATTTTTCACTCACCCTCATGTTGTTCCAAATTGGTCTTTCTGTAGAAAGCAAAGGAATATATTTTGAAGAATGTTGGAAACCAAACAATTTTGGTGAAAACCATTGACTTCCATTGTATGGACAAAAAAAAAAAAAAAACTCTTTTTGTCAAAATCTCTTCTTTTGTATTTCTAAGAAGAATGAAAGTCATTCAGATTTGGATAGTCATGAGGGTGAGTAAATGATGAGTGGAGTTTAGTTTTGTGGTGAACTATCGCTTTAAATGGCACCAAAAACACTGCGGTTGACTTGTCTCTTTCTGTTTAAGGTGGGAAAAAAGCTGGATCAGACTTTACACCAGTAGTCAAAACACTAGAGATGATCCAGCAGAAATCTCTCAGTCTGATTTTGTGCATGAAAAGCTTCCCATATCCTTGTATTCCCCGGCTCTCTTCATTTTTTTGTCGTGAGGCGTTCTAGCTGTTGAAGCCCAGCAGTGACTGACAGCGCTGGGGCGCATCGGTGTGACATCACGCATGAGCGGCAGACGAATGTGTTAAAACAGAGGGGAGGGTGGCGTGGGCCCTCAGCATCTGGCTCGGTGCCAGTCTAGACCACCTGTCTGAGTGCAGCACGTCTGCTCTATTGTTAAACCACACTGGCTGGGTTAAGTTGCAGCCCTGTATAAAGAGTGACAGACATCTTAAGTGGGTACATGGGATTTAGACAGGGATTTTATAGGAGTACTGGTATCTCTGTCTGTCTCGTTCTCTCCCCCCTCTGCAATCTCAGCAGCTCACGCTTTCCATTACATAACAAACAGCCTTCAGTTGCCTTTAATGAAATCACGAGCGACTGCATTAAGCATGCAGACTGGTATCCTTTGGCATCTGTCCAGCGGCGGCTCTGGAAAGCCGTCATTGTGCAGGAACTTTATAGTAACACCTCCCAGTGTGAATGTGAGCGCTGCTTCGGTTATAAATGCCTCCCGAAGCCCGTAAGTCATGTAAACACACTCACGATCACATTTAAAGCTGCGGAGTTCTAAAATAGGCTTGTAAATAGAATACACAGTTTATGGCTAAAATGAAAATGCAGGAGTTTCTGTTTTTACACTTAGCTGGGTTTAAATGACAGAATGCATTACTGTTATTGGTCAAGTGCTGCTCTCTTTTATTCAGAGTTTGAAATATGATGTTGACTCAAATTCGACTTGGCCTCTGCATGCTTCCAGACAAATCAGTGTGAAACATTGTTTCCAGTCCATTTTATTTCTGTGCTGTGATATGCTCAGAGTTAAACAGATACTCCTGGAACCAAAAAAGTAGGTAGAACAGAAAAATATATGATTGTATGAATATAAAATATGATATTTAATTTATGATTGACGTGCACACAGTAAGTGTTCGTAATAACATAACATTTTGAATTCATTGTATTTTCATTGGAATTTTAGTTTTAATTTTAGTAGTTTTGTTATTTTTGTCATTATTATTTATTTGGCAGCTAGCCAAAATACAATAAGATTTTTTCAAATAATTTAATCTTTTTAGTTAATGTTTATTTTGTTTCAAGTAATGTACATGTTTTTTTATGGTTTAGTTAACTATAATAACCTTGCACCAGGAATATGTATTAAGAAATTCAGTGTTTATTTTATATAATTTTGGATACACTTTATTTTAAGGTGTCCTTTTTACAGTGTAATTTGTACATTTAAGTACTGAGTAATATTAGTTAACTACATGTACTTACTATATGGTTAGGTGTTAGGGTTTGCCTTAGAGTTACATGCATGTAATTATGCATAATTAATTGTTATGATAATAGTAAGTACATGTAACATGTAACAAGGACACCTTAAAATATACCACTTTTTTATTATTTAACTTTAAATCTTCCATAGAAAAAAAAAGTTAAAAGGCTAATTAAAAAAATAATAATAATCAGAAAGAATGTGTTTGTCATGTGTTTTGGAGATCAGTTATGGGAAGAAATTAGCAAGGATTACAGTTGCTTTAAGTTTCTTGCTGCCAGGCCAATGTTCTTAGAAGCTGATGTAAAGTGATAGTGGTGCTGAGAGAAGAGCTGATATCAGGCTTTTAGTGGTTGGATGTTTAGCGGTGATGCAGTGCACTTAAGCTAAAACATGATGGCTTAAATATGTCTACCTTTATAATTGAATCTCTAGTGTGTTTAGATGCTAAGAGCTTTGTGTTGCAAAAATCCATATTGTTGTTCTCCTGAGGTGCATTTTAATGTCATAGCTGTATTTTTTGTGATGAACGGTGGCATTTGTTGGTGACCGCTGAGAGGTCAGGTTTGTATTTTTCTCCTCATGACCTCTGTGACCCCACATCTTTGGGATCACCTGACTAATGAGTTAAAGGTCAATCCAACACCAAACCATCTTTCATGAACTTGACTCAGGTAGGCAGAAAAGCAATAAGAAATTAGTTGGAGTGTGTTTGCAGGTCCAAAGTTTATTCTGCATGTCTGAAATAGAGCGCTCCTCAGGGACGGATGTCAAAATCACTCTCATTTATTCTCCAGCTCAGGGTTAGAGAGTATTTTTCAGTAGTCTTTTTACTGAATCTCAGTGTGTGTTTTCTCTCAGAGGACTAACATGGGAAATATTTGAGATTCAATTAACATTTACTCTGCCTTTCAAAAGTCTGGGGTCAGCTGGATTTTTTTATTTTTTTTATTTATTTTTTTATTAAATGAATACTTTTTCAGCAAGGATGTATTAAATTGATCAAAATGTCTGGAAAGACCTTTATAACAAAAATTTTCAGTTTCAAATAAATGCTGTTTTTTGAACTTTCTATTCATCATAGAATTCTAAAATGAAATGTATTATTTAAATGTATCATTTTCTGCTTTAATATTAAGCAGAAAAAAACCTGTTTTAAATATTGATAATAATAAAAAATGTTTCTTGAGCATCAAATCCGCATATTAGAATGATTTCTGAAGGATCATGTGACACTGAAGACTGGAGTAATGATGCAGAAAATTCAGCTGTGCATCACAGAAATAAATTACATTTTAAAATATATTAAAATAGAAAATAGATATTTGAATTGTAATAATATTTCACAGTATTACTGTTTTACTGTATATTTGATCAAACAAATGTAGCCTTGCTGAGCATAAGAGACTTCTCATGACCCCAAACTTTTGAACAGTAGTGTGGATTTTTTGTACACCACAAATATAGTACTGAATGTAATACTGAATGTGCTCTTAAAAAAAACAACAACAAAAAAAAAACAAAAACAAAAAAAAAAACTTTTATTAAAATTAAATCACAACTGATTTCATTTCAGTGAATCAGTTCATTTAGATAGCTCATTTCATTATACAGTTTAAAAATATATATTTGAATCATCAATCAAATAAAAAATTAGCCAAAACTTTGTCTGTTAGCATATTCACCTTTAAGCTAATTTAAAAAAAAAAGTTTTGATCAACACATTGTAACAAGTGTTTTCCACCTCACTTACTTTCAAATAAAACTCTTACAGATGAGTCATTTAGAATTGCTTTCGACTCTTCTCAATCATTACAAAGACCTAATTTAAAAGAACAATTCATTCACAAATATTTACCCTATTTTCATTGACCATCTAACCCAACCCACACTTTGCGGTTCTGCTTTGTCACCGTTTTGTAGCGATTATCATTTCAGCACTGTTTATTAGAGCGGGCTCATGAATGACCCAGAATCAGGGATCCCCCTGTGCTCTCTTGGCTGCCGTGGGCTACTCGGCACATGTGCCGCTGGCTCCTCACTGCGCTCTCAGAGCCAGCTGCTCTGCACTGGCAGAGGGTGCTGGGAGAGTTTATCAGGACCATGTGGCCCATCTGGAGCTGTTTAGCTTTAGCAGAAAGCGAAAAAGAGAGGGAGAGAGAGAGTTAGTATGTGTACTAGAAACAGCAAGTCAGCGAGAGAAAGAAGGATGTTTAACTGAAAAAAGGGGCCATTCCACTTTATCTTATATTTTCACCCTTCTCTGTCTGGGAACATACATATACATATACATATATATATATATATATATATATATATATATATATATACATATATACATATATACATATATACATACATACATACACACACACACACACACACACACACACACACACACACACTTGTTCTGCTATCCTTGTGGGGACTCTCATAGGCATAATGTTGTTCTGCTGTACAGACCGTATTTTCTATCGTCCTACACCAACCCTACACCTAAACCTACCCCTTGCAGGAAAATTTTCTGCATTTTTACATTTTCAAAAAACTTCATTCTGTGTGATTTATAAGCTTGTTTACCCATGGGGACCTCAATTTAGGTCCCCACCGTGACACAAGTCCCCATGAGGCTGTGTGTATTCAGGTCTAAGTCCCCACCAGGATAGAAAAAACAAGTACACACACACACACACACACACACATACATGTTTACTTAGCTATCCAAATGGGGACATTCCATAGGCGTAATGGTTTTTATACTGTACAAACCGTATGTTCTATTGCCCTACACCAACCCTACACCTAACCCTACCCCTTACAGGAAACTTTCTGCATTTTTACAATTTCAAAAAAACTTTTAGTTTATTTTTAAACCCGTTTTACAAATGAGGACGTCCCCAAAGGGAGGTTTTTGGAGATTTTGTCAGGTTTACCTCACTTTTGGGTACAAATTTGTCCCCAAAATATGGTTAAGTAGGTACACACACACACACACACACACACACACACACACACACACACACACACATACAGACAGACAGACAACTGTGTTCCCAGACAGAAAAGGGTGAAAATGTAAGATAATGAGGAATATACACATATGTATGTATATATAGAATGATTGTAAAGTCCCAGTCTTTTCTCATTGAATAATAAAGCATAGAGATTGAATTACTACTTTCCAATCCAGTGTGGATTTATTTTATTCTTTGTATGCGGTTTCATTTTTTTGATTGACAAGTGTTTGTGTATGTCTCTAAGCAATTTTATTGAGCCATATATACCACAGAGCAGCTGGACATGATGGAAGATGGATTTAATGATGATGAGATGTGTACTGAGCAGATTTGAATGATTAGATTCTAAGTAAACTATGTTAGCAATCAGAGTCAATCCACAGCGCTTGTTTAGCTCTAAAAATACAAGTCAAATAGATGGCATATTACACAAACAGCACAAAGCAGTGTGGCGTATGCTGAGCGTCATAGTGTCACATCATGGTCTGGTCGTTTTCAGAATATCAAAAGATTATAGGATTTGTCAGTTGAGTAAGGCTTGAGACGGGCCCAAGTTACGGTTTTGACCATATTAAAAAAAATAAATCTAAAATGCCTTTCTATGGACTCTGAGTCTATCACACAGACACATCAAAATATACCTTTATTTACTGTGTTATCCAGTTCATTCTTTTCTATAGATCACCTTGTTGGATCCATGAGGGCTGTGCTTTTCATCCTGTTATCTTAAAGTTGCCTCCATGTTAATACATGCACATGATGAAAACAGGCCGAATGAAACAGTGTTGCACACAAAGGGTTTTATACACTCCTCCTCCCCTCTCTTCCCCTCTAAAACTCAAACATCTCTGCCCCCGGGGTCTATTAGTGCCTGCCCTCTCTTCATGGCTCCATCCATCTCCCTCCTGCAACCATTCATCTCTTTCTCCCTCCCTGCGAGCTTCTCCCCTGCTCCACTCATCTGATCCGGAGAGAGCCAGCGCCTGCTGTTGAGATTAGGAGTGACTCCAGCCGCTGTGGAATGCTTTGATGCTCCGGGATCTGGGGGGAGGTGCTGACACCGGAGGGGTCGTCCCTTTTACCCCTGGCGCCACCAATGTGCTTTTGTATGTGGAAGCCCTCCAACTCCTCCTGTTCGGCACGATTTGGTGCTCTTTTAGAGGTGCATCAGCCTTAAAAACAATTGCAGACACTGGAATCCCAGAGTGCATGCTGTACCTGTTTTACTTTATCGTCATGCTGTGCGCTCAGGACTGTGGAGAGAGATCACATTACCAAAGATTTCACATCACACCAACAGAGATCAGAATCTCAGAAAGAGGCTTGTGTTTAATACTCTACTTCTGATGCAGATGGGACAGCTTCATGCTGGAGATTGGGACTGCCTCAAGTGGAGGAAACTTGGGGAAACTTCTCAACATGCAAATGATTAAGCATTAACCTTTCATGTAATTGCATGTAATGTGAACCGGGAACCATATGTGTTCCTACATGCCACCACAATATTAGACCTCATCCTTATATTTCAGTTATAATTATCACGTTGTGTCCTTTGATTGCTCACTCCAGCTCACAACAGCTGTTGCTTGTAAAGCAGTGTAGCATAAAGGTTACCAAAGCATTTTGTCTCCCCACCTTTCCTAACCTTCTGTGAGCCCCAGGGATCCAGTCGCAGTTTCTTTTCCTTTCCAATGGAGCAAACCCAACTCCTTTCTCTTGCTGCTGTCCTGAAAGCTAATCAATGATACACAAGAGCTCCACGTAACATCAGAGCGGAGTGTTCTTTGAAGGGCGAGGCATAGGGATTAGAGGAGGATGAATCGGGACATCGTGCCATAATCCCTCCCTCCGCGCCTCCCAGCAGGTGCTTGCCCCTTGCTGTTTTTCCCCTTTTTGCTGTTTCACTTGACTGCCTATTCACTTTTTCACTTCACTTCTATTTGGCTCTCTCCACATCTTGGCCAGCTAGCCTGATCTACAGGAGGTCTGCTTTTCTCTGACTTCTTCGATGTATCTGTATCTTAAGCACACCCTTACACACAGGTGGAGGAGTGAAACTGGAGGCATCATTTGAATGCAGATACAATAAACACTTGAGGCAGATTGGATGCAGGTACTTTGGACCAACCCCATAGACCCTAGGTCTCCAACCCTGCTCTTGGAAATCCACTGTCCTGCAAAGTTTATTTTCAGTCTTCAATGCACCTACCTGTGATTTCTTAAGGGATCCTGAAGACCTTGGTTAGCTGGTTCAGGTGTGTTTGATTAGGATTGGAGGTAAACTCTGTAGGACATTGAGTCTCCAGGAGCAAAGTGAAATACTGACTTGGGGGTATAGACCTTGAAAACAGTAGACTAAATTTCAGGTAGTAACTTGAAATCTGTAGACTGACTTGGAGGCAGATTCCTTGACAACTGTCGACCAATTTGGAGGCATATACCTTGAAATCTGTAGACTGGTTTGGAGGCATAGACCTTGAAAACTATAGATCAATAGGTTGGAGGTAGTAACTTGAAATCTGTAGACTGACTTGGAGGCAGATACCTTGCCAACTGTCGACCAGTTTGGAGGCACAGACCTTGAAATCTGTTGACTGATTTGGAGGCATAGACCTTAAAACTATAGACCAATCGGTTGGATATAGACTGAATATAGACAGATTTGTTGGATAGATAAACCGAAGACTGATTTGTAAACAAATACTTTAAAACTGGAGGCAAATTTGGAGGTAGATATTTTGAGAACAGAGGCAGAATTTGGAGGGAGAGATACATTGAAGCTAGAGGCGGATTTGGAGAACGACACTTTGACACCGGAGGCGGATATATTGAAATTCCTGGATGCCTTCTAGTCATTTCTGTTTATACAATAAGAGAGATTAACATAAATGCACCCATTACCCTTTAAACTTGACCTCAGTCACAGCTCTTCATCATGGGTTTTCACCATGAGCGAAATGGTAATAGGATCAGAGCCCCAGTTCCTGGAGTGACCTTACCCCGTTGTGGTTTTTATCAGCTGTAAATTATGCATGAGCCTCTTGTTAAAAGACTAGCATTGTAAGAGAACCCATATCTGTCCCATTAAGGAGTGCACAGGCTGGGAAGCTCCATGGGGCTATTGTGTTGCAGTGTCTCTCACCCGCTGAGGAAGGGTAAGACCAGCGGAACCGGAATGCCCAGATCAGTCATTCTCATGGCCCTCTTTACCCATCCTGTCTGGAGGATGTAGTTAGATCCATCTCCACCCTCCATCACTCATGTTGCAATTTATAGACTGCCTCTCTCTGAGAAATACAGAAGGCTCAATATATCATTGTTCCCCGGTTGACAGGAGAGTCTTGAAGTTGAAACTAAGTTCATTTGGAGCCTGGCTTTATTTGGAGCACATCATGAATTTGCACAGACACGTTATAATTGGGGACAGCCACAACTCCTGCAGATAGTCCTGGGAAAATATGTAGAGCTTGAAAACACTGGAACTCTCTAAAACCTAACAAGTTTATGTGCTGTCTACTGCCTACTTGGGCGACTACCTTCTTAAGCAAAATCCTAAACATCATGAACCTTCACAAGGTGCTGAATTTGAACACTCTACATACAGTACATTTACATTTAGTCATTTTGCAGACGCTTTTATCCAAAGTGGCTTACAAGTGGGGAATACATAAAGTGATTCATCTTGAAGAGGCAATCAGACAGTGGAAGTGCTCGTAACACCATGTCTCAGGCATTATTAAAATAAATACAAGCTAGCAAGGGAAGGAATAAATAGAGAGAAAGATAGTGTGGTTTTTTTTTTGTTGTTGTTTTTTGTTTTTTTTAAGTTTAGGATGAAGTCAAGTAGTGTCGAAAAAGATGAGTTTTCAGTTGTTGCTTGAAGATTGACAGGGATCCCGCACTCCGGATAGGGGTGGGAAGATCATTCCACCAGCCAGGAATGGTGAACGAGAATGTTCTGGAGAGTGATTTTGAGGCTCTCTGTGATGGTACCACGAGGTGTCGCTCACTAGCAGATCTCAGACTTCTGGAGGGGATGTAGATTCGTAATAGTGAGTGGAAGTAGGCGGGTGCTGAGCCTGTGGTTGTTCTATATGCAAGCATCAGTGTCTTGAACTTGATGCGAGCTGCGACTGGTAGCCAGTGCAAGGAGATAAAGAGAGGTGTAACATGGGCTCTTTTGGGCTCGTTGAAGACCAGTCTTGCCGTTGCATTCTGAATCATTTGTAGAGGTTTGACTGTGTTTGATGGAAGTCCAGCCAGAAGAGCATTGCAGTAGTCCAGCCTAGAAATGACAAGGGCCTGGACAAGAAGTTGTGCAGCATGCTCTGACAGAAAGGGCCTGATCTTTCTGATGTTGTGTAGTGCAAACCTGCAAGATCGAGCAGTCTTTGCAATGTGCTCTTTGAAGGTCAGCTGGTCATCAAAGATTGCACCAAGATTTCTGACCGAAGTTGATGGGGTAATTGTTGATGGACCTAACTGGAGCGTGAAGTCATGTTGTAAAGTTGGAGTGGCAGGGAAGACAGGAAGCCCAGTCTTTGCCAGGTTGAGCTGTAGGTGATGTTCTTTCATCCATGCAGAGATGTCCGCCAGGCAGCCTGAGATCCGTGCAGCTACCATTGGATCATCTGGTTGAAAAGAGAGATAGAGCTGTGTGTCATCGGCGTAGCAATGATAGGAGAAGCCATGTGCCTGTATGATGGGACCCAGTGATGTAGTGTATGTGGAGAAGAGGAGGGGTCCAAGAACCGATCCCTGAGGAACCCCAGTGACCAGTTGATGTGCTTTAGATAGATACAGTATGCAACAATACTTTGTTCCAGACAAATAGCTTTTGACTCATACTATTCCAACGAAGTTTGACGTTTGCATGCAGGCTAACAGTGTGATACTCTACTCTAACAAGCACAAAAATGCATAGTGCACAAATGTTGTACAAAATAGTCAAATTTAATGAGATGTCACTATTTTTTGTTTTCAGTATTCGAAGAAATACATACATTTATGTTTTAATTGAACTGTGCAATGCATTAAGGGATTGTCTCTCAAAAGATGCATGTGGTTCTGTCTTAGAATTTGGCCAAAATATCATATCTTGGATACATATCTTGGAAAGCAGAATAACATGGCTTTCAACCTTTTGGAACAGCACTTGCATTTTGAGTGCCTTTAAAAGCTGTCTAGGGAACTCACTAGTTTTGGAACAGAGCAATCATTTATGTAATCTATAAATGTGTATCATTTTAAGAGTATCAGTTTCATCAGATGTTATCATAACCATACTCTTTTTAAAGTTCTCACACATTTGCATGAAGCCAAACAGTATCACAGGAAAATTTCCAGGGCTTCCTTTGTGGACTAACTGTATTGTGTGTCTCCTTCATCTGTTTGAGTTTATATCATGTGAGGTCTGTATTTATACTGTACTGTGTAGATGTGGTATTAAACATGCATTAAGTTGCAAAATGCTCTCTGTATAGTGTGTAGGGATTACTGATTAGTGTGTAGGGATGTCGGCTATCCCAGCATGCATCTCTGTCTCTGTCACTGGATACTTGCATGCCAAACAGTTGGCCATTATACCCTGTAATGAGGAACAGATAGGATAAATTGTCCAATAAAAGCAGGCCGTCTCTGAGATTCAGAGCAGTCTAGACTGACTCGATGAACCGTGACATCCTTCGTTGTTTTACTGGATCCTTTTTTTGCACAGCTGCATCAGAACTACTCTGGTGCTTAGTCGCGTAAATACTTCTAAAGCTGCAGTTTTCAGCTTCTAAAAATATTTAGATTTCTTATGAAAACCATTGTGGGAAAAAGGATTGTTTTCTTTATTTCTCCTGCAAAGTATGAATTCTCCCCCGGACCAATCTGAATGAGGTTACACCTTTGCCTGAAACACTTTAGCAATCAATAAGTAATGGGGCAGTTGGCCGGCTTGTAAGTGCTTTGTTGAATATCTAGCAGCAACATTTTATAGTCTAGGTTTTTTATGCTTGTGTTTGTTGGCTGAAATCTCACTCAGCTGTCATCTAGTCCTCCAGCTATCTCCAGTGTTATGAACTTTTTGCCTGTGTAATCTCCATTAATTAATGTCACTGTTTGGGTGTGGAGCTGCAGAACCCATTTGAACAGATGATGCCGGTTTAGAGAGTGATTTATGCGTCTTTTTGAAGCATAACACATGTTGTGTTTTAATCTTGTGTACACTTCAATTTTTTTTTCCCTGTAAATAAACGACAGTTCTCTGTAATTTCTTGTTTACATCCAAGTCTGTGAAGCTTTCAGTCTGATTTTTCTCCTCCTTTCTGTCTTCTTCCAGACTTAAGCACATTTAATTGCTAGATCCTCATCACAGCTTGGTTTTGTTTTAGTCATTGCTTGATTTCCTAGCCTTTGAGCCTTTGGCATTACAAAAGGGGTGTCTTAAAAAGTGCACATAGACTTCATATTCTTCATAAATGCTTCAGTACGATTTCAGGTTAGTCAGAATGTCTGTTTTCATTTGACGCCAAATAGATGTGAACAGAAGTTGCAGAGATTCTTCTTTTTTGTGGCATAGCGACGGTGCCTGTGCCATCAGTCACAGCCATGAGAGACTGGAAAAGAAAAAAGAGAGAAACAATCTGTCTGCCGAATACAGCGCTGGTGAGAATTGATTGGCGATGCCGTTGCGGATTCGTCAAAGCTGCCGGGGCTTGGCAAGCTATCTCAGGCACAGTCCTCTGATTGAATGAGATTAATTTGTACAGGAGTGAATGATGTTTGTCTTTTACCCATCCCCCTTGTTTTCTTTAATTCTGTGTGGGGAGAACATATTTGGCAGCAAACATCAAGCGTGGACTGAGGGGAGTGCGTGTGGGTAAAATGATGAAATGAAGCTGAAATGGAAAGTGCGTACACGCGTGCCTCCTCTGGCAGCATGCGGAGGGTGGAGGAGGAATTGAGACGTATAACTTTCCACTGTTTTTAGTATTCTGTGCTGTTTCACAGGGAGAGCTGAACTGAAATGTAGAGTCAGTGAGTTAGACGTCTCCAAAAGGAAAAGTGATGATGAGTGAGTGTGAGAGGCCTTGAAAGTTTGCAGTTTGATTTATCCTTAGTACTATTTATCAGTCGTCAGCTGCTGCTGAAGTCTTCACTGCGCGTAATGGAGAACTTAATTACATTTCAAAGCCTTGATGTGACTCAACATTCAGAGGAAGAGTTAGACATCTCGCAAGTGTCCGTTAGTGTCGTGTCAAGTCACTCACTCACAGGGACTGTCTGCACTGATTCTTGAGATGCGCAACAAAAATAGCAACGTTTCCAGAATTAGAGATGATCACTACAGCGTCTGTAACACAAATTTACCATTTCAATCGATGTTCTTTGTTTTATTAGAATGATGATATGATAAATAACTACACTTAAAACACTTATACATATTTATTTACTTTAACATTACTACTATGTCCTGACTATGGACACCCATTTCCGCCTAATACCACAATTTGGAGAAAAAAAGTCGGAATTGTGAGAGCTCCAATTTCAGAAGGAAAAAAAATAGTAATTAATTGAAAGATGTAAACTAAAAATTCTCTGAAAAAAAGTCAGAATTGTGAGATTTAAACATAATTTAAACCATTTTTTTAAAAAAAAACAATCGTAATTCCCAGAATTAATTGTGACACTTTATCTCACAATTCTGTCCTTTTTTTTTTTTTTCTTTTTTTTTTTTCCTCAGAATTGTGAAAAAATGTCACAATTACCTTTATTTACTTATTCCATGGTGGAAACAGCTATCCATACCTGAAAGACAGAAGAGGTTCATTATGAAAAAAAAAAATATTCCTGTTGTATAAGGTTTCATAGCTGTGTCATAGCTTGGAAAAGCTGTTCGATTTTTATGAAAGCTTAAAAAAATGGGCACCATTGAATCCTTTAAAGCCACCTTTCCATTTTTCACCTATATTTCATTTTTCATCATTTCAGCAAGGTTAAAAATGGCTAAATGCCTCTGAATTTGTAGCCTATATTGTTCCAGTTCTCAACCCAGTTATCAGCATTTGGATAACCATCAGAAGTAGCAGCTCTTGTGTGTTAATCGGACCAAAAACGTGTTTGAATGAGTTCCAGAACGACTGAATTAGTCATGGCAACAGCAAGGCCCAAAGAGGAGTTTTACCATCACAAGAGCAAATGCGTTAAGATGAATTTATTGCTCTGGGCAGCGTTATCCGAGTCCCGTTGCCAAGTGGGGATTTTCAGAAGAAAAGTTTTTCTAGTGTGTCCATAAACTCTCCGTTTTATGATAGAACGCAAGTGTATTTAAAATCTATTGTTTCCATTCTCTCTCTTTCTCTCTTAGGCCCAGACTGCATGCACAGAGGAAGTTTGCTCAGTCTCAACCCAACTCTCCCAGCACCACGCCAGTGAAGATGGCCGACCCCTCTCTGCCCACGCCGCTCACACATATCACATTCCTCTCCAGACGCAAGCCCAAGACAGAAGACTTCCTCACATTCATATGCCTTCGAGGTATTGCCTCATTTTTCAGCGTCTCTCTTTCCTCGTCTTACCATCCAGATTTTGATCGCTTTATTTATTTTTATTTTGGTTTTTAATTTAGTTTTACTTGGTTTTAATGGTGCATGCATTTTTTTTGCTCTTGTTTCAGGATAATTTTAGTCATCTCTTCTAACATAGCAGCACAATATGTACTGACTACGATGCTTCATTAGAACCTGCGCTGTGTATTACAAAATAATACAATCAAAGTTGAAGATTAACACGATGCACTGCAGTCCTTGTGGGCAATTAAATGTGCTATAAATGTGGGATTGCCACTACATTTAGCAGTAAATTGTAACTACCATCATTATAGGGTATCCAGCAACATGGACTGGGTCCAGTCAGAGAAACAACTAGTCACCGAATTTGCCAAGTTTACGGCATGACTAATTGGAAAATATTCAGGAGTTATTTTTTAGTCTATTTATACCCTATGTTATGAGGCAGTTCAGATAAACTTATCGAGGCTCTAATGTGTTTTGTGTTGGCTTTGCTGTGTTTTTGGTTTCGCCAGTGTTAGATTTACTTGCCCCTGAACATCACGTGCGATAGTCATAATTCTAAGTACTTTTTTGTTTTCTTCATTCTTTCACCTTTTGTTCATTTTCTTGAGCACATTTATAGCTTTTCGTTTTTGTCACTTTGTGAACTCCAGCGTTTTTTTTTTTAGTTAACAAAACTGACAGCTCATTATTGTCTTTGTAATAACCTTTCATACAGCCTTGGCCCGACATATTTGTCCTGCTCACCTGGTGTCCAGGTAAACGATCTGAACCGTAGCACCGGTGTCTGGTGTCATGGCAGAGGTGGAAGTGGCCTTCATGGCACCTGAACTCCAGTGCACTTGCTGCACAAACATTGACTTTCAAAGTTAGGAGGTATCACACCAGCCGTTTCATGTTGAATAATGGAAGTGTTATCAGCCTGAAGTGTCACGGACACACACTTCAACAAACACACCCACCTCTCATGAACCAGGCTATGCCTTTCACAGGGGATTTATGGGTGCCTCCTACTTCCAAGGTCAGTACACAATAGTTTCTATAGAGTGAAGCTCAAATATTTAACCACAGAGCAGGTAAAACTAAAATCTTCAGGGTGACATAGAGCCTCAATGCTAAATCATGTTGAATCTGGGTCTACAGAAAGTTATTTTCATTTAAAGGGATAGTTTACCCTAAAAATTTGCTGTTAATTTACTCACCCTCGGCATGTGAGTATTTTATTAAGTAGAAGAGTAAAGAAGATTTTTAGCTGAAAACATGGTCCTTGGCATTGTTGGAGCATTACAAGCGATGTGAGTTATGTAATCGGATTACTTTTTTCAAGTCATTAGTAAAGAAAAGCATTACTTTTAAATTAACAAGAAAATATCTGAGTTACTTTTTCAAATAAGTAACACAAGTTACGTTGTTTTCCTATTTATTCACTGACACCTTTCCTGTCCTCATGTTGAGAGAAATTGGGAGTAAGTGCAGAGGCATTTTCTTTGTCCTGAGGCTAATTTCACTCTTGGTGTGAAAGGGCCTTTACAGTTGCCAAAAATATAACTTTTGGGTTTTCTGTTGTTAAAAATAAATAAGCAAGCCCAACCCAGGTGACAAAAAGCAACGCAAAAGTAATGTATTGCATTACATTCCATAAAAAGTAACTAAGTAACACTATTAGTTACTTTTTTATGGAGTAACGCAATATTGTAATGCATTACTTTTAAAAGTAACTTTGCCCAACACTGCTCCTTGGTGATTCATAAATACAAGTCAATGGCTACCATCACTTTGAGAGTCAAAAACGCATGTCGGGAACACAAAATTAATACCTGTGACTCCTGATGATATATTGAGGTCTTATGAAGCGAAATAATTGGTCTGTGCAAGAAACTGAACATTATTTACATTATTAACCCCAGAGCTGATCCTCCCTATACGCAGAATACGCAAGCTGCGTAGGGCCCCTGAAACACCAGGGGGCCCCCCTTGCTCTCAAAGATGTTTTAATATTAGTTTCGTTTTTGAATTTGGCCAGCGGTTATGAAAACATGAATCATTTCTTTTAATGTGGTGCCCTGTTACCCTCTCTACGTAAAAATCAGTCAAATCGTGAATGTCGTGCAGTCTCTTGCTTGAGACAAAAAAAAAACATCGTTGAAAGTTAAAAGCGTACCGAGCCGCGGAAGAGATACTGTTTCTTGAGTGCTTTCTGTGAGCGTGATTCGAGACGGAGTTATACACGGACAAATGCGTTTCATCCATGCTTTCATCCGAAACCCCGCCCCCCGCTGGCGACACAGTTTTGCGTAGTGCCCCCAGAAGTCTAGGATCGGCACTGATTTAACCCTATTACCTCTATCCCTTTAAATTCATTAATAATTTTTTTTTTTTCAGCTAACAGTTAGAACTTGGTTTTAGACGTTTAACACATTTCGATCCATTGTGTGGATTTTCCTCTCAAATCAGGACAGAAAATGCAAAATGTCAATAGATTTTGATTGTCTACTCTTAGCTGTCTGTAGACTTTATGTGAGGCCCTTTTTATTGTACATTAATATTTATTTGACTCTTTAAATTCATTTACTAGGATCAGAAGTGTAGCCTGCAGTTTTTCAACTGAACGGTAAAAACAGAAAAGTTTCTCTCCCGTTTCATGCATGTCCTGAGATGTTTTAAAGGTAGGAAAAGTGGAAGCAGAATGTTCCGTTAGTACCGTTCAAAAACCTGAAAACGAAAGCTTGCTGGACCTTGAATTTATTCTTTGGCTGGAGTTTTTACAACATAATACTTAAACCTTGCGGGAGACGGTTTAGACTGCCTCATTTCAATATAAACTTTCCTTCCTCCCCAGGATTTCAGAATAGCAGCCCAGAAATGTCCTGTAACATGCTTTCCAACAACAAGACGTCCATTAGCCACAATTTATGACCATTGCTTTCTATAAAAGTAGTCTTTTAATCACTTTATCATGTGATTGTGTAAGTGACGGTACAGTATGAAACATTAGCTAGTTGTATCAGATGTGTGTACGCAATTGGGTCAGCTCAGGTCTTCTCGGACTTGGCCTTAACTTGACTTGGCCTGGTGTGTGAGGTCAGGGAGGGGCCAAAGCCACACGTCGAGGGTATTACGTATCAGCCTCAACTCTCAATGACTCTCCTAGCTGTTTTTTTCCACAGTGGCAATTAGACGATGGGCTGCACCTCACTAACCGTACACCGGCCTCCTAGTGGTATTATTTATAGATGATACTCCCCTACTGAGGCCGATGCGTATGTGTGTGTGGAGCGTAATGTTGTCCAAATGGCATTACAATACACTGGTGTTATGAGCAGTAGAGAGCTGTCATCATGCCATGTGTCGGTTTATCCTTCAAAGAATCCCTGACATTTAATATCTTCCAGAGGGCTCTTTACTTTGGCATGTCTGTTCCAGCCATCAGGAGAGGCGGTCGTGAGCAGACAGTGTTGATCTTTCAGAGGGGTGGAGGTAGAGAGGATGGGTAAATACAGATCAATGGATTCTGGGTAAATGTAGCCAGGGTCAAATGGCCAGTCCTACAATAGCTCAGTTATGGCCGACTGCCAGTGAAACGCAGCTCTTATCTGACACAGAGAAAGTATTTAAGCGGACCGCCGGGTGCGACTGCTGAGTAGAGTGCAGGCTGTGATTAATGCGAGGCTGTGAAATCTCTGACGGTTTCTTCAAAAGAAAAGTTTTTCTGTCTTATACAGACGTAATCTCCAGGGTTTAGCCTTTTGAGATATCAACAGCATGATTAGGAGTGTTTTTTGTTTTTAAAATGGATTTATTTTTATTTTTAACATCCGGATTGTGTCTTCTGATGCAATGTAAAGTAATGCGCTGCAGACACAATGCAGGAATTACACTCTGACGTAAGCCATTTCTGTTTTTATGCTACGTGCCACTTTAAATCCTGACGAGTGTTTAAATGCATGGACAAAGCAGTTTCCTGCATGTGTGTACGTGTATTTGAGCAGTCTGCACAAAAATAAAGATTTAAAACAATCTAGAGATCTGTGCAGATGAAATCTATACCTGTGATGTCCTCTATGGCCTGTAAGTCCTAGAATGCCTTAACATTATTAGTCTTAATGGTCTTAAATATTATTTTGGAGGTCTTAATCACAGAAGACATTTCTTATTGTAATTCTCCTCTACAGATAGAGCTGGAAAGTCTAAATCATTTTTGAGAATCAGTTTCATACTGTACATTTCAATGAACTGTTCCAGTGATTTGCTTACGTTGTAAAATGTTCACAGAAATCCCTGTGTAACCTTGTACATATTTTAGTGTGTAGGTAAATATTTTAAATCAATCTGTTAAATCAGTATGTGTTTATGTACTGGCGTACATATTTATTATATATTTTATGTAAAACAAATATTTATTTATTTGCCTGTTTGTTTGTTTGTTTGTTAAATATGTGTAAATATGTTAAATATATTTGTTTTTTTTATTATTTTATTGTTTTATTTATTGTTTTTTTTACATAAAACCTATCATAAAACTTTTTTTTTCCCCCATGTTTTCTTGTTAAATGTTTTGATTTTTTTATTTTGTTTATACACATTTTTTAAGTATTTAAAATAAAGACTAATTAAAAGGTAGAAATTATTCATAAAGTATTATTAAATTGTTTCCTTAAACATGCTGAAACCCTGGCATACACACTCCTCATAATATGAACTCGAGTAGGTAAGGAGATATGGGTAAATGAATAACGTACTCTATTGCCCGTGTTACATAACAGGCAGCTGTAACTGTATTTTTATGTGCCTTTGAATGTCCTCATGAGCATTTACTTCAGTTCCAGCATCTCTTGGATATCGTTGACTGTCCTGAAGTCCTTATTTACGTCTCTCAGGCCACGGCAGCCGCATTCAAACCACAGCCACGTGTGTCTGCGTGAAGCTGTTGCGCTGGCGCTGTGTGCTACGAAAGAACAAAGATAGCTGATTTCAATTCAATTAAGCGCGCTGACGTGTGCGGCTTGGCGGTGGGGCAGCAGGCTGATTAAATTCTCCCGGCGACTCCTCAAGCATAGGGCAAACTGGGTTAATGGATTTGCAGACATTCAGGAATGTAAATTAGAGGAGATATAATCCATAATCCCCTCGCATTCTTGCTGCTGCTGCAGCCCAGAGACAATGTTTTTAATGTCCCCTCTTATTCTTCTCACTCGCCGCTCTCTAGTGAACTCCATACTGCCATATGCCATCATATAGAGGGGATTTACAGTAGTGCGAAGCGGAGGGGGCTGTTAACTGTCTAACATCCCTCCACTCAACTGCCATGTACCTTGACCTGCTGGAAAACCTGTTAACCTGACAGGAGCCCTACAACCTTGGGTCAATATCTCAAGCTGGGAGACCTGTACACATATATAAGGAATGCAAATCACCTAAAAATAAACACATTTTTATCATTTACTCACCCTCATGCTGTTTCAAACCTGTATGACTTTTTTCTTATGTGGACTAAGTCAGTTTGACATCAGTGACACTACATGCCAAATTTTTATATGCGTAATGGACAATGAGACAGTTTTCAGACAATTTGCAGTGAATATCAACTTGAAATTCTCACGTAAAGCTTTAGTATGACTTTTTTTTTATTTATTTGACAAAGTACACATTTAAAAGTGTGTTTAAGTGTGTTAAGAAACAGTACTCTCTTTAAGTGGCCTTTTATTTCATCAATAGTATATTCAAATATATATATTTTTTTTTTAGTTTTTACATTTAATATTTTACATACATAAAGTACACAGTACAGTTAAGCACATTTCTTTTTCACAAGGGTGTGCTTTTAATTGTAGCTTATGGAAAAGAGCGGGAAAGTTTTTCAAAGCTCTCACCTTTTGTTCCGTGTTCCATGGAAGAAAGTAAGTCATTCTGGTGGTTTGGAACAAAATGAGGCTGAGTAAATGACAGAATTTTTATTTGTGGGTGAACTATCTCTATAGGGAAACTTACTCACTCCCTCTAACCATGTGTCTGATCAAAACAGTCCGCACGGCAACCAGCCGTCCAATCAGAGCAAGAGCTGCTACTCAGCCAGATTTTGATTGATTCTCCTTAAGCTTCAGTTTTAACTTCTTTTGCTTTATAAAACGGGACAAAAGAAGAGCATCCGGAGCAGAACACTTCAGTTGTAATTATGTCTGTGCTTGAATTAAAAATGACAATTGTAATGGATGCCTTCATCTTTAATTATGATCTGTGTCAGCCTGTGAATATGAGAGCACACATAATTGGGGATTGGGGAAGGTCTGTTTTTTATTTTCTTTCTCTCTGGGAGATGACAGATTTAGATTTGGCTCCAGAGAAAGAGGCTGAGGGGAGGAGGCATGACAGACGATTCATGATTGCGATCAAAAATCCGGTTTGTGCACCCTTGACGCCAGTGACCGAGAGCTAAAGTTGGGCTACTTTCTACCCAGAATTCCCTAGGGCACTCAGTAAACCTCATGGTGAGGAGAGCCTGAAACAGGGACTCATTTGGGGGGAGTATGAAACAGATTATAGCGTCACTAGTGTCCTGTTTTCAAAGTATGTAAAGGTAGGGGGAAAAAATGATGGAAACCCCAGTGGTTTCCCACCCCCATTTCTGACCCTAGATGACCCTCAGGTCTGTGAGCTATTGGCTTTTTGACCTTTTACTCCCACATTATGGGAGTATGAGATAATGATAATGGCAGCCATTTTCTTAATAACTTGAGGTGCCTGGTTTGTTTGTTTGGACTTTTGTTTGTGACTGAATTATGTTAAGAGTGAAAATTGATCCTGTCATATTTGTTTGTCTTGTGCCATATGGAGTAACCATCGAAGTGGCTTTGTTTCAAATCAGGCTGTAGTTCTGTTTATATGTTAGCATACTGAAGTGACATTAGGCATGTCTTTATCAGGAGTTTTTTTTTTTTTTTTTTTTTTTCCTGAAATCACAAATGACATATTATATGACTGATAATCCTATAGGAGTGGAAAATGTGGTTGTGATTGAGGCGATAAGAGTAAATATTTCAAATTATTTATGTAGTTTACTTCAACATTTTATCAATATTCTACCAGTAAGAATCGTAATTTTGGCTACTGTCCAATTCTAATTGGTTTAATTTTATATAATGGGTGCATTAACATACACAATATTACATTTGATACTTAATAACCCAAATACATATAAGATTTGATTTTATTTATTTATTTATTTTATTTTGTTTATTTTATATTTAAAGGTGTTATTTTAGTGTTATCTTTATATAGTAGTTATTATGTATTAGCTCTTTTATGCATTGTATTAATATTCTGTATAGATTTTATTTTTATATTTTACTTTTTGTTTTTTTATATTAGTTTTCTTTTTAAATTTAGTATTTTTGTGATTTTATTTCTTTTATTATTATTATTATTATTATTATTATTATTCATTTGTATTAGTTTTTGTTTTAATATTTCTATATAACTTCATTTTATTTTTACTTTAGATTTGGTATTTTTAGTACATCAACTTATTTATTTTAGTTAGCTGCCAAGGCAAAATTTCTTTCTTTTTTTCCAAGATTTTTTAAGCTTAAGTTTTTCATCTAATGTTCATATTTTATTTATTTCAAATACTGAAAGCATTTATTAGTAGTTTTATTTTTAGTTTTAGTGGTAACACTACAATAATGTCCCATTAGTTAATGTTAGTTAATGCATTAATTTATTCATTAATTTATTCATCTTTGTTAATGTTAGTTAATAAAAATACAACTGTTCATTGTTAGTTCAGGTCAATGAAATAAACGAATAACAATAATAATACATTCATAATAATTAACAAATACAAGTCTTGTTTTCAGTAATGTATTAGTAAATATTAATATAATATATAATATAATATAATATAACATCAACAAATGCTTTTTTATTATTTTTCATTGTTAGTTCATGTTAACTAATGTAGTTAACTAATGTTAACCAATGAAACCGTATTATAAAGGGTTACCATTTTAGCAGACAATAACAAGACCGTTTCACCAGTGAACACAGTGACGCAGCATTTTGGCCTTCTCTAGTCTCTCAGCCCTTTTACAGCCATCCATTTAATAGCACCTCATTAAGTTTGTACTTCATTCAGTCATTTTATTTGTTCCCTAAACAGTCAACCTGTCTCCATTGCTATTATAAATGTTGTCACACAGACCATAAGCATTAATGTGGCATGTCAAATGCAGCATGTATGCAGTGACATCACCACCGCAGCCGCGTTAATAGAGAGCTAATGAGAGCACATTCGCAGGGCCATGGCCGACACACTCATGTTTCATTCATGAGGCTGGCGGAGAACAGCACTAGATAATGATAATTGTTGCCCGGTGTGGTGCAGCCCAATCGCAGACGTGCAGTAGTGCAGGTTTAAGCACTGATAGGGCTGGAGGGGCAGCTAATGGGGAACAGGCATTTGACATACATCACCTGTGCTGTTTGGAAGAGAAATACTGATGTTGATATATAAATATTGAATATTGATAAGACTAGGTAACGTGATGTGTGTCCGAGGAGGACACTCAGAGAGAGGGGAAGGTTGGAAATGTAGCACAACAGAACAACAGAACACATTGGTATCATGGTTAATACGGTACATTAATAATAATTCTATAATTAATTATAAAAACAAACAAATAAATTGAATGAATTAAAATTGTCCTTAAATAGGTTTTGTTTTGTTTTGTGTTTTGATTTGGTTTTGTTTATTTTTGGGGGGGTTACTTTGGTTTGGTTTGGTTTGGTTTTGGGTTTGATTTGGTTTTGTTTTACAAGCGTTTCATGCCATTATTGTTTTTATTTATTTAGTTAGTTAGTATTCTCTCATCCACAATGTGTATTGCACTGAAAGTTTCAACTTTGTTTGTTTGTTTGTTTTTGTTGTTTTTGTTTGATTTGGTTTGTTTTTGTTTTTTGTTTTGCTTTTGCTTTTTTTTTTTCGCTCATCCGCCATGATTATTGCACCACAGCTTGTTTTTATTTATTTATTTATTTATTTACTTATTTAGATTAGTTTGTTTTAGTATGGTTTGGTGTTTTATTATTATTATTATTATTATTATTATTATTATTATTTGTTGTTGTTGTTTGTTTTGGGGGTTTAATTTGGTTTGGTTTTGGGTTTGATTTGTTTTTGTTTTGCAAATTGTTGGTCAAAACATTTCATGTCATTATTTGCTCATCCACCATGTGTATTGCACTGAACTTTTCAGCTTTTAAGCTTTGCCTGGTTCAGAAGCAGTGGTTTATTATGGTCCTCCCCACTTGGGGCTGTAATCTTGCAGTATGCTGTTGGTTATCAGCTGGTGTGTTTTAAAACATAGTTTCTCTTAAAGAGAAACAATCAGTCAGACACAGTCACTCGTGGCTCCAAATCTCCACTCAGCACACATAGAAACAGAGAAGTGTAATGCACTCAGGCTTCCTACGGCTGCGACAGTCTGTAATCTCATCCAGAGCAGCAGCTGATTTTGAGAGGATTACTGTTGCAATAGAAACTGAGATTACAGAGTCGTGCCGGTTTATCCCATTTTCTTTGGCCACTTCTCAGTAAATGCACTGGGCCTGTGGCTTCCTTTAACACTTTCTGTCTCTGTCTCTCTCGCCTCTCAGGCTCACCGGCATTACCCAGTAACATGGCCTACTTCGGCTGCTCTCAGGATGAGGAGGATCTGGAAGATGAAGATGAAATTGAAGAAGAGAAACCACCCAGTGTGGCATCTACGTCATGCCAGTCTACACCCAAGAAGGGTAAACCGCCTGGCAAGATTAACGGATTCGGTAAGAGCAAGGAATGAAAAAGAAAAAATGCAGCAAAATAGAGAGAGTTTGTCTGTGACTCACTGTGCAATTGTTTGTTTGTTTTTATAATATAGATAAAATTTCAATAGTAATTTCTGTGTAAAATCATGCAATATTATCATAAATTGCATTTAATAGTTCCATTATTATTATGTTCATTTTAGAGATCTTAAAGCAAAAGTGTATATATATATATATATATATATATATATGAAATTAATTAAGACGAAAAAATAAAAATAAATAAACGGATTAGCACCCTTAAAATTAATATTTAAAATTATACAAAAAATGTGTACACTAAAGTTCAGACTTCTGTAAATTGCGCAAACTGGCTGACAATCTTAAAATGCCAGTTAAAAGACAGTTAATTAGTCCAGCTCTTATATTAATCTACAGTTAGCCTCACAAGTTAATATACACCACTGTTTAAAAGTTTTTTTTTTAAAGAAATTCATTTTTTCATTCATCAAACATGCAATAAATTTCTAAAGTGACAATGCATGCATTTATAAAAGGTTGTTTTTTTTTTCCAAATAAATGCTGTTCTTTTGAACTTTTTATTCATTTAAAAACCCAGAAAAACCAAATGTATTATGGTTTCCACCAAAAAAAAAAAAAAATATTGAGCAACACTCACATTTCAACATTGATAATGATAAAAAAATGTTTCTTGAGCATTAAATCAGCATATTAGAATGATTTCTGAAGGATCATGTGGCACTGAAGACTGGAGTAATGATGCTGAAAATTCAGCTTTTTCATCATAAGAATAAATTAAATTTTAAATATATTAGAACAGAAAACACTTCTTTTAAACTGTAAAAATATTTAACATTATTACATTATTATAATTTACAATATTTTGGATAAAGTAAATACAGCCTTTTTATGAGCATGCAAGATTTCTTTCAGGAACATTTAAAAAAATCCTACCGACCCCAAACTTTTGAACGATAGCGTAAATATTTTCTGCAAGCTGTACATGTGAAGAGAGAGAGAGAAGACTTGCCGCTTCCCGTGTGGAGATGGGAATGTTGTGTTGGAGTGGGACGTGCCTCTTCCATCTTTCCACTCCAATTATCACTTTAGTAAGAAAGGCAGTAACAAGGTGTTTATGCGTTCAGCTCACAGCTGTGCCGAGTAACGGCAGGCAACACGTCGCTGTACGCTACACGCTCACACACACCCCCGCAACAAATGAAGGAAAGACAGCCTTATAAGACACAGTTTGAGCACTTGGTTGACACTCTCAGTAGATGCTGTGTGAGTTTAAAGTGGGGCAGCAAGGTATTGCAGGAGCATGTGTGTGTTAATGAAACATGATGTTATCAAACAAAAATAGTCTGTCAGCAGGTAATTGAAAGCCAAGCGCCTGTTTAATTGAGTGTGTTTAAGTGTCTTCAACAGCAATCAGAACGTCAAGCTGGGAACTATATATAAGCGTACAGATACACACATTAGTGTAGCATTAGTGTCGTTTTTTTGTTTATTTTTCTTTAAAGACTCCAAAAGTATAGTCTGAATCCCAAATTGCGATGCATACATAGTTTGAGAAATCAAGATCAGTATGCATTAAATCATCCTACATAGACAGTAGTATGTCATTGTCTACTCGTCTATTCTCGTTCACTCAGCTTTGAATAAATAAGCTCAGTTTTATTTCTCAGCTGACAGTAAGTCACCTTAAATTGACCTTGATTGCTCCAGATTGGCCCAGGTTCAGGAATTTGCTCCTTTGTTCCTTACAGGCTTGAGGTTTTATGTATGTAGACTACCAACTACCGTAGCTGGTTGGATATGTGAAATGCACATAGTCCCAGGATCAGGAAAGCCCCGGCTCACTTCTCTCTCTTTCATGCTGTCTATCCTCAGCCTATCCCGTGCCTGGACGCAGCCCGTTGTCTGAGCTGGCCCATGTCAGATGTGACACTTTAATATGGAGCACAGGCAACGTTCCAGTCTTTCTCTCTCCGAGTGTCTCTCAGAGAGATAGAAACCACAGTGCTCGGCTTTCATTCGCTGAACCTCAGTAACCCAGAGGCATGTTTACATTTCTAAATTAAACACCTTTTATTGAGTTCAGCTGTCGGTAGCAGTTCCAAGCGCAAGCCTTACAGCACGAAAGCCCGTCCGTTTCCCCCTCACTGACACGCTCTGCTGCCTGTTGATATTTAAACACTGTAAAATTAAAGTGAGCAGTCATAAATACAGAGAGCAGTTTGAATATGTGTTAATTAAAGCCGTCCGGAGGGCCTGATAACAGACAGACTACCCTGACCAAAACTCAGAACATGTTTTTTTTTTTTTTACGCCATTATCTGTAGAGAAAGAACTAATGTACTAATGCATTCTAAAATAGCTCAAAACCAACTCACAGATGAAAGGGAGTGAGATTTTTTTGTTTGTTTGTTTGTTTGTTTTTTTTGGCATTTTATTTTGTGTTGTTCTTGGTTTTATTTTGTGTTTTTTTTTTTTTTTTTTTTTTTTTGTTGGTGTTTTTGTTTGGTTTGTTTTGGTTTGGCTTTTGATGTTTTGTTTGTGGTCTTTTGTTTTAGCGTTTAATTGTTTTGTTTTGTGTTTTGTTTCGTTTTGCTGTTTGCTTTGATTTCACTTGCTCAGGACTTTGTGTATATGTGCTAAAGTGCTGAAAGTAGTTTTTTGACTCTGCGTGTTTTTCCTTGCGGTGGAATTTACTTCTCTAATAGTTTACTTTTGGCACTTTCTGTTACTCGCATGTCTGCCTGTAATGGTTTTGTTTCTGTTGCAGCTTGTAGAATGACTTTACCTTCACCTTTTTGGTGTTTTATATACAATTTAATGTTAAGTGAAATGAAAGGGAAGCATTGCACTTATGATAAATGTGTACAACAGTAATAAGCTACTTTGTCGTCACATGCCAAATGGTTATTTTGCTTTATCGAACCCATATTTTAGCCATCCATCTGGTTCATCCCTCACACTAGAAATAGAATGTCAGTTTGAGTGCAATGCATCATGGGATACTGTAGTACAAACAGTGTGCCTGGCACATTTAGTAGCACCTGTGAAAAATAAATGTATTTGAAATACATTTATTTCATGCTAAGTATACTACAAATACATTTAAATATTTATGTACTTAATAAAAATACCCTGCACTTGTACTTTTGGTATAGTAAACCAGTATACTTAAAGTCTGCTAAATTGGAATAACTAATCTTGTACTTAATGCACTTAAATTGTGTGGAAGTAGTGCTGAAATCCAACTAAAGATACACTGAAGTATATGTGATTGTGCTAAAGTGGAACTATTGCAAGTATACTTCAGGTACACTTTAAATACCTTGCATTTGAAGACCAGTATTATTCAAAGATCATGCAGTCCTCATCAATAGTGATATTAAAACACATTTTAGGCTTAATATTAAGAAATGTGCATTGTGCACAAGCAGTACTCCAAATAAAGTTTAATTAAAATTTTATATCAGTAAGTCTCAAGTGATATGTCAGTAAATATGTTAATAGATTTAAACTATACTTAGTATGAAATAAATGTATTTGAAATGTTACTTTTTACTAGGGAGGTCACCCACATATTCTAGACTTACAGAAAACTTCAATTCTGTGCGCAGTATACATATTATATACTGCAGCAGTAATAAGCATATTATAAACACAGCACCTCTCTCATGTTATTTTGGTTATCATGGACCAATGAACAAGAACTCATGATGTATCTCATTATATACATTTAGACTGGTAGCTAGAAGCAATTTGACCCAAAGGCTATGCCAGTTTGCATGCATCTAAGTACGAAAACAGTGCGTTGGCAGCAGTAAAGTACATAAGTATGTATGAAGTAAGGCAGAACAGCAGTCTTGTCAAAATTGTTTTGACACTGCATTCAATAACAGCCATAAACCAGTCCTCTTGCATAGTGCAGTGGAACGTGCACAGTATCATACCAAAACATGCTATGTTTCCACACGTAAAAATCCCCTGTAAATAGGATTATTAAAAATATGATTTGAAACATGCTATATAGGATGGAAGAAGTGAATGCAAAATGTAACTGACGGGAAAATGCAATGCAATATGTTGATTTGTCTTTGCAATTAATAAAGAATATTTTTGTTTATTTTAATAACCCTGTTTTTTTTTTTTTTTCTTCAGTGTTGAATGGCCTTAAGGTACACAAGGACAAAGAGCTCGCTCCCAGATCCAGAGGCAGAGAGTCGTCTGTGGGGAGAGATCGCGGCGAGGTGTGTGACGCGTCTGGTGAGATCTCCCACAAGCACACCGCAGCCACGGCCAAGAGCCACAACACCAACGGCCACAACTACAGACGAGCCGCAGAGGAACTCCGCAAGCAGGTACAAGTCTTCATGTCCATCTCTGTTTCAGTATGAGCAGGGATCATTTTGGAGTCATTTTGCCCAGTGAGAATTATACTGAATCTGCTAGTTAAGAGGGAACATCCATCCCAATGTGGCTTACAGACAATCAGACCACCACCATCTCCGGTACTAACGAGCCTGTCGTCTATGAGTGCCACAAAACTGATTAATTAAGTGAACAATGAACCTCAGAGAGCAGGGAAAGACGGATCACCTCAACTCATCAGCCTCTCAGTTTCTCTCTTTCTTTCTCTCTTTTTTTTTTTTGCCATTGACACGCTAATCTTGAGATTCTCAGCCTTGTGTTAGGTATCTATAAATACATCATGCAGCTTCGTGGGTTTAAAATATAGACTGTAACATGATCCAGAGGCAAAGATGAAAGGGATAGTTCACTCAAAATTGAAAATTCAATTACTCACCCCCATTCCAAACCCGTATTACTTTCTTCTTTGTGTGAAATGCAAAAGAAGATATTTTTAAAATGTTCTTGTACAAATTGTACAAATCTTCTTGTACAAGACTTTTTTTATACAAAATGAGAAGTGTGGGTTTAGCTTGAGAACTCCTGTTTTAATTATTCTGATGAATCAGCATGAAGCAGTGGCACCTGTAAGTGGCGGTTTAACAGTTTAACCGCAATGACTGACCCAACGTTAAACCCTTGAGTCAGATAAAGCCTGTTATTATGCTGACACACATGAACACATTACCACTCATCTGCTATACTTAAAACAATAAACAGCGCTGATAGATGCAGCATAATCCACAATACTGTGAGACTCTATTAGACAGCTGTTGACCTCTCTCTCTCTCTCTCTCTCTCTCTCTCTCTCTCTGTCTCTCTCTCTCTCTCTCTCTCTCTCTCTCTTGCTCTCTCGCTCTCTCTCTCACGCTCACACACACACACACACACACACGTCTCTCTCTCAATAAAAGCTAATTTTCTGAAGAGTGTTCATGTGTTGAAGAGCTCTGGCATGAGCATGACCCATTGCACATGAGCTGAATAAGGGTTTATACTTCATTATTTAATTGGACTTTCGTTTTATTTAGTTTTTATTAGTGTTTGCGTAGAATAACTTGATCTGGGAAGAAGAGAGATCTCGTGCTGCTCACAGCAGGTGCAGCATCAGTTTCAGCAGCATTATTATTGGACTGTATGTTAATTGTTATCCCGAGTTAAAGTCTATTTATTTGTTTCATTGTATCCATGGCAGTTCTTTTTTGATATTTTGGCTTTGTCTTAGAAGTTTTCTTGTTCTTTTAATGGGTGGGTACTTGGCTGTATTTGTTTCCAAAGAGAAAGTGGATTGAACCCCCCTTCTCCCAACCATCCATCCAACCAACCAATAAATAAATGGATTAATGAATGAATGAATGAATGAATAAATAAATGGATTAATTAATTAAATTTAAATTTAAATTGAGAAAGACAGTTATAGAGCATTGGTTTAACACATACGTAGATGTACTCTGTGTGTGTGGTGCGGGCTGCAGCTCTGCAGATGTTCTCAGTTAAATCTTTTGCTATGCTGCAGCTGTGCTATAGCAACACATGATGTCATCTGTCCTCCTTAACGCTCACGAGCAACCAAGATCCACTTCAGAGAGCTGGCCTGGCCTCTGTCTGTGTGTGTTCTCTTGTTTTTGTTCCTGGCTGTTAAGCCGATTTAATCGCACGTCTTTGGCCAGCCGGCCCTTAACTATTCCATCCTTCCTTCCATTCTCTTTCCTTGCTTCCTTCCTTGTTTCCTCCAGCCTGCTTTCTGTTTCCCCTGGTTTCAAGAGGTTGCCCACTAGGGACAGTCCAGTGACCTGTGTTCTCTCGCTCTCTCTCTCTTCCACCTTTTCAGCAGACTAAATAATAGCTGGCAGCGTGCGGCAGGGCTCGTCTACACCCTCGGGCAGTGTTCTGGGATCAGCGAGCCCTCTAGTGGTCATGGCGCTCATTACGTGGGATTTCTGCAGCGCAGTCGGCGCGCAAGCTCTACTCAGCATCCGGCACGTTATGCTGAGTGAGATTATCATTACAATCACATTCTGTGCTCTCAGAGCCCTGCAGATGGGATGGGGCATGCCGTAGTCCACTGACGTGTTATTTCAAAAGGGGGCGGGTGTGATGACGGGGGCTACATAGACGTGGCCGCAGCTGACATCATGCTACATTTGCTTACTCTACCTGCAGAGAGCATCCATCATGCCTGCCTCTGGGGCTGGAGTCTGTCGCGTTCTTTTATATTCTCCCCCTCTCCCTCCTGCCTTTTTTTTTTTAAGCGCCGACAAGGGGAAGCGATTGATGAAGGAGGTCACATTTTAGTCCCCCTTATCTTTTAATAGCCTCTCTTTGTTGTTTGGCTGCACCTGATAGGAATACAATACAGCCGATGTCTTACTTCAAAAACACTCAGCAATCTCCTCGTCTGTCTGTCGGCGAACCTCTGGCTCAGAGATCACCGCAGTCTGGACGCTGTAATTTAAATGCATCCGGAGACTTTAAAGAGAGAGAATTAAATGGGAGGGATGTGAGAGGGTGTGGCACAGCATGTAAAGGCCTATTCACAAAGCGTGAATTCATCACAACAGGCTTCACACAAAAATGTGAACAGTCCAATTAAACAAAAACCTTTATATCAGGTGTGAAAATTCCCATTTTGACAAAAGCACCATTTATAACTGTGCAAGTCTTTGTTTTCTTTTGTTTGGTGGAAAAACTCTCTGGACTCGTCAAATGCCAAATGCGAGTAAAAATATAATTAAATGGCAGAAACTTTATTAGGAACTGAAACATTATTTCCTGCAGTACATGATTCCATATTATGGAAGAGATTAAAAAAAATGTAGTTTATATCAAACCATCAACTTTTGTCGTCACTTTTTCTTAGCTCCTAACTTTTTTTTTTTAGTTGAAAAGAGTTGGGAACCCAGCATAGGGCTATTGACATTGTTGGTAGCCATTTATACTATTATATACTTTTCACCACAAACGTGCAAAGAAAAAACTGCATCATTCATGTGCTATTGCATTGTTTTGATTAAAGGCTTGTCGAGGACTTTAGGCCAAATGTCAGGACTCCAGTAAGAGTCCTCTGATGTCAGGAAGCACATCGTGTTTATTACACCTGGAGTTTTAGCCCACTAAAACCCTCCGGCTGCATCTTCTTTTCTTGGCTCTGTGAGAACACACACATAGGAAATAAAATCCTTTCTGCCTTGCCAGAAAATCAGAGCCAAAGAAAACAATGTGAAGAGAGAAGTCGAGGCTGACTATGTTTGTAGCCTGGCATAGTCTAATTCCTATGGCGGCTGTTAAACAATGAGAGGCTGGGCGTAACCCAAGCTGCATCTGCTCTGCTGTGAAGTATATTGGGGGCCTCGGATCAGCTGAAAGCACAGCTCCTTTTATTTGGGGCATTAAAGCCAAATTTGAAGAACTTTTAGTGTACTGTGCTGTATAAAGCCGACTATGAATTGGTGCTTGAATGGGATTTTATGATTAAACTTCACTTCTAAGGATTGTTTCACAGCTGTTGGCACTGAATAAAAACATTTTTCTCTTTTTTTTTTTGTTTTTTTTTTTTTTGTTTGTTTTTTTTCTCCGTCTATCTGGTACACTTCCCCTCCCTCTTTCTTCCCTGCAGTTTTCTCTGGTTTGGGGTTTTTGGAGCTCTGTTGTGGTCTGTGTTATTGTGTGAGCCTAAACATGCACCGTGACTGACTCAGCAAGCAAACAGACATTAGAAATTTATTCTTTGCCATCAAGATTGAGGGGACTGTTGAAGAATTCTCACAGTTCCTTAATAAGTTGCATTCATCCACTGTATGTAACGTGATGATATCTTCTGTTCACCTTAGGTCTCGAAAGTAAATGGACTCACACGGGCATCATCGGTCGGTGCCAAAAAGTCGAAAGACTTCCGTCTGCCGTCCAAAACTGTGAAGTACACAGCCACCGTGACCAAGGGCCACGTCACCTACACCAAAGCAAAACGAGAACTGGTTAAGAAAGCCAAACTCAACCACAGCAAGCACGTTTCTTCTGCTGGCCTCCGTGCTTACAGCAACAACCACCACCATCATTCTCATCATCCAACCAGCAACGGCCATGGCCGGCCCCAGCTCTCTCACTCAGGAAAAGCCCAAAGTATCAATGCAAAAACCCGCAAACAGGTGCTATTATCGAACGGGGTGCATAAGATGACTAACGGGGGCCGGCCTAATGGCAGGCTTAATGGACGCCACAGTGCCAGGGAAGAGGAGGAGGAAAATGGCCGACAAGTGCGGCAGGGACTGCGGAACTCTAAACGCAGAAGTGATGCCATTACGATCCTTGGAGTTGGAACTGAGAGTGACGAGGCTAAAACTAAGCCACCTGTTACTGAGGTTAAGAAAGCTAAACTGCAGACTAGCCCACTAGAAACTCGCAGCAAGAAGGCCCTGAGTCAGTTCAAGCCCCCCAACACCGTCACTATTGCACACAGTATCACTGAAATGGCCGCCTCCCCTACTCAGAAAATGGGTCCTGCCCCTCCTCCGTCGCCCCCTGCTGCTCCCGCATCCCCAGCCATGCCCCAGAACCCCGCTACCCCTGAGCCAGCACGTCAGCGGCCCAAACGTGCCTCTGCTGGCAAGCTGATGTTCATCAGACAAGCACAGCAGAGGGCCCAAACTAACCCCGCCCTCAACCGGCCCACATCCACTACCTCAGCCAGCAAATCCTTCAAACCAGCAGAGCCCACACACACGCCTCCACCACGGCCGGACAGGGAACGGGAGAGGAGAAGGGCAGGGTGCGCGACCCTGGGGGAGGTGCCCGTTTTCAAGCCCACCTCCAGGGAGTTTCAGGACCCTTTGGTGTACCTTGACTCAGTTCGGGAACGGGCCGAGTCATCTGGACTGTGCAGAGTGTTGCCTCCTCCTGACTGGAGGCCAGAGTGCAAACTCAATGACGATATGCGTTTTGTGACACAGGTTCAGCGCATCCACAAGCTGGGTCGGCGCTGGGGCCCCAATGTTCAGAAACTGGCCTGCATTAAGAAGCACCTCAAATCTCAGGGCATCTCAATGGATGAGCCACCACTTATAGGTGAGTCCACTTAAAACTCTGATTACAACTGCTTTTGTTTGTATAGGGCGGAGTTCCTTAAATCTGGACCTGAAGGTCCACTCCCTGGCAGAGTTTAATGCAAACATTGCTGTAACTCTGAAGACCTTGCTAGTGCTTGATGCGTTTTTTTTTTTGTTTTGTTTGTTTGTTTAGGATTGGAGCTAAACTCTGCAGGGCTTTGACCCTTCAGGGTTGGATTTGAGGAGCGCTGTTATAGGGGCTAGTGCCACGATGGGCAACTCTGTCTCTGGAGGGGGTCAATGCGCTGCAGATTTTAACTCCAACTCTAATAAAACCTACCTGAACAATCTAATTAAGATAACTTTTCAGGATACATTTTAGGCTGGTTTGGGCTTCATATGGTTGAAACTAAAACAGTGGCCCTCCAGGAGCACCATTGCCCATTTCTGGTCTTGTGTAACCCACATATTGATTAGAACTTCAGTTAAGATTGGAGCAGTTACTAAAGCTGTGTTGCCCTGTGCATATTTAAATATAATTGCATATCAGACTGTCAAGATTTTTCTAAAGTGAATAAAGGGGTGAGAGACAATTTGTATGTAAACTGACCAGTGAACAGCCTCATGGTCTATTCTCAACATATGTTGTCAAGTCTCTTGTCTGCCAGGAGTTGGGAAACCATATGTCAAAACAATCGCCCATTGCTCCAGAGCTTGTCCAGCTCAGTTACAATTTTACAAGGTTTTAAAGCAGCCCTGCACCATTGCTTTATTTCAGAATCCTGTGTGCTGTTTGAGGGTCCAGTCAGAATATACGGTCGAAATAAATGTTTATTGAGCCTGTTAGAATGCTGCCAATATGATGCAATAATTCCTTCGAGAGTTTTAAACTCCTGGTCATTGACCTTTGTTGGTGCTCTCTCTCCCTCAGTTCCTTAGCTCACTTTCTCCAGTCGTTATGTTTTGTTATGTTTCAAAAGACAAATAAAGATGCCACGCCATTTCTCCGCTAACATTTAGAGAATTAATGAGCTGTGAAATGTAATGAATTTTAATTCTGGAGCTGTCAATACTCATTTGGCAGCAGATGGTGCAGTGTGTCATAGTTGCAGTGGTTTAGTTGAGTTATGTCTGGAAACGAAACATTAACTGTTAATATACTTTCCTAATGTACAGTGCATTAAACATTCACAATCATCTCTCATTGTTGCCCCTTCAGGTGGCTGCGAAGTAGATCTGGCTCGTTTTTCCGAGCTGGTCTTCGACATGGGTGGAATGCAGCAGGTGATGGACCTGAAAAAATGGAACCGGTTGGCCAACCTGCTTCGCATTCCCAAATCAGCACAGGACCGTCTGGCCAAGCTCCAGGAGGCCTACCTCCAGTACCTGCTTTCTTATGACCTGCTCTCTCCCGAGGAGCACCGGCAACTGGAGCAGGAGGTGCTGGCAGAAAAGGAAGCTCTGGAACGCAAGCGGGGACCCCTGGAGGGCCACTCGGATAGCGGCCAGCGGTCTCTGGCTCTTCCCCGTTACGAACCCAAGAATGGGCTTACCGGTCTCAACCACCGTAATGGCTTCCGCAATCACAACAAAGAGCCAGACACCCAGCGGCAGGCTGGCCGCCGCAGACTGTTTGCTCAGGAAAAGAAAGGAGAAAAAGTGGGCAGTGATCAGGCAGATGAGGAGACAAAAGATGAAGGTGTTCTCAGTGACCAGCACAAATGTATATACAAGGTAACGCACCTACTGTTTTGACAATGGCAGCTTATCGGCAAGCTAACATTATTGTGTTTCCTTTCTGAATTGGCAGTATTATGTGTCAAAGTTGTTTCATTCACTACATTCACCTAGTCAGACTGGCAGATGTGCCATTTCCTCAGGTAATGAAGTGTTTAGAGAGAGCATAGAGGGCTCACCGCTGAGCTGCCAGAGAACGTGCCAGAATATCAAGCGTGATGCCTATGTTCGTCTGTATGCTGAACACAAAGCCACACTGCTAGGGAAGAAGGGAGGAAAGCTTAATATGTGATGTGTTTTGGGTTTTAATTCTGCCGAGGTTGGCTCTACAGTGGTTGATGGATGTGTCTCTATGCTGTGCTCTGCATCACAGATCTGAGCTTCATTTCAGAGCTATGACTTGCTAAGCTGCCAGTATGAGTGTCTATTTTGTTCCTCAGACAGATTTAAAGGTACAAAATGCCATAGATCTGTTACGAACTCTAGTGAGCTGCCTGCCTAGGCAGTATTTTAGACATCATAGGCGTGCTCCTGACTTGAAGCTAAATTATAGTGCTTTGAGATCCTGTTTTGGCCAAAATTAGTCTCAGCAGTGTATGGGTGTTTTTTCTTCTGTACAGAGACTTTTCATTTTACACATTTTGTTTTAAAACACAGCATTTATGCATGCTATGTTTATTACAATATCAAGTTATTAGTTTAGCATGCTTGCATGAGGCTGCTTTAAGTCCAAAGTATACTTCGTTTTTGTACGTGTATATTAGTGTATGCGTACAGTCGAACGCGTAGCCTCTCAAAGTATACTCCATTTGATGTTGTGCGCGAATGTAGGTGGTCAACACATGCGCTCTTGAAAGCTTCATCCATATCCAGTGTCTGCTCTATTTTTCCCTGTAGTTTATGACTGATTACAATTTTTTTTTAACTCTTTTAAACCAAAGCTGCCCATGCCCTCTTGCTCACAAGTGCTTGTCAATGTGGCCGTCTGTTGTTGTTGCAGTCTCCGCTATTTTGTTGTTGTTGTTCCGTCTCTTTAGTTTCGTTTTCTACTATGAAACAACGGCCCGGGAAAGTGTTGCCACCTTGTGGAACAACTGATTACTGCAAAACAAATTCAGTGTGCATGTGCGACCTGTGCATACAAAGTACGCAAAATTATTAAATCAGGTGGTGCGCATACAATTCTGATGACAAAATTTGTGTCGTGCACTGTGCGCTGTCCCTCACATTTGGGGCTTTAGAATCAACTGTGAAATTAAGTAATTTTTTGTGTGTGTGTGGTTCAGGTGAAGAGCACTTTTCGCACAGCCTATCTGCTGCCCATGAAGAGCATTTAAATTCAGACACTCGTAAGGTTTCATTTTGGTTAGCATGCTATAGTAGAAAGTAGATTACCAATGTAAAAAGCGAGGCAGAGATATAGGGCAGAGTTTGTGTGGTTCTTGTTTCTGAGAGAGGACTGGTGGTAAAGCGAAGAGAGAACTGTGACTGTGGGTGGGTGGGTATCGGTGAGAGTGGCTGTTGTGTGAGATGGCTTGTTCCCAGGCCCTCAGTTCCTGGTGTACGTGAGGCTGAGTTCTTAACTATAGTCTATGTAAGGTGACTCCGTCTGCCTCACCGGCCCTATAAAAATACCCCGCTGACTCTTATAGCACCCCGTCTGTCTGTCTGTGTGTTGTTGTCTGAGGTAACACTCTCTGCTGGGCGGTACGGTGAGAGTGGGCCTCTTCACAGAATGGTGCCTGAATATAGGTCACAGCTCAGCTCCTCACACACACTGCACTTTGTTCATCTCTAGTGCGGTACCTGGCAATTGTCTTTGTCTATAGTTATTGATGCTGTCATGCGTTTAGAGAGCGAGTGTTTCTCAGTTGTGCTGTGGTGCTTAAGAAGAGTTTGAGATAGCCAGCTTGTGGAGCAATGAATGGGAAAAACTACAACACATAACTTGACATTTGTTTATGGGACGGAAAGAAAGTGCTGTCTTTAATTAAAAGATGACAAAAAGCATGTCTATTACCTCAGGTTTTAGCCTTAATTTAAGCAGAAGGAGGCGCATTTAACAGAACTTCATGGTAATTTGACAGATGTTATTAAATTTATAAGCTTGTTTTTGAGAGCACTGCTGAAAAAAAGACAATAGAAACCATCACAGAAATTCTAATGGTTTCCACTACAAATACCATTACAAACCATCAACTTAATCATTAATGTTTTCCTGTAGTGTGTTTTGGGACATATTTCCTTAGAATTTAGTGGTTTTAACAAACCACCAATAGAAGGCAACCAATTACCAGTAGAGACCAATAGGCACCATTACAGTTTCCATTAAAACCAGTACAATTCCCATTATAACCAGTAAAACCATTACAAATTCTACGATGCTTTCTATTGTTTTTTTCAGCTGCCTGGAGCTAATTCCAAGATGGCCGCTAAACAAACAAACAGCTTATGCCACAGACCATTTTGCCGTTTTTCTTACTGTTTATTTTTTTTTTTTTCCAGGGGAGATCGGTATCTTTGACCACCTTTTACAGGATAGCAAGAAATACTATGATGATGTGCTTCAACAAAGAGCCTGGGGCTGCTGAAGTTGAGGTACACACAAACCACTTCCTGTATTTTAACCATATGTAATTGTGTACAGTGTAGTATGTTACTGTATGACTGGTTTAAAATGTCGACCCTAGTGACCAGTATCCACTCTAAAATGTATAATAATAGCTGTTCAATGACAAATTGTCTTTAAATAGCATGTACTTTCTGTGTTGCATATTTTATAAGCATATCCCATGACAGTTGTATCCTTGCATCCTGTCATATTTCCTTATTTCCTGCCATTTCTCTTCATCTCCATCTGTCCTGCTTTTCTTTATATAGCAAGATTATTGGCGGATAGTGGAGCAGAGGGACTGCCACATAGCAGTGCATTATGGGAATGTGGACACAAACACGCATGGAAGCGGCTTCCCTGTGGGCAAGTCCGAACCCTTCTCCAAGTAAGAGCTGCTTTCATTTGAGTTGAATTAAAGGCATGGTGGGAAGATGTATTACCGCTTCTAAAAATGGTTTTCTCTCTGCCGCTGCAGGCATGGATGGAACCTCACTGTCCTTCCCAATAACTCTGGATCCATTCTGCGCCATCTTGGTGCTGTGCCTGGTGAGTCCACTATTGTTGTCAGTAGCAGGAAGTGCATCATGTAAAGCTCCTTTGTTGAATAAGTCATCACCTGCTCTCTGTCTCTCTTTCTCTCATTCTCTCTCACAGGGGTGACTGTTCCCTGGCTGAACATCGGCATGGTCTTTTCTACCTCATGCTGGTCACAAGACCAAAACCGCCTTCCATACATTGATTACTTACACACTGGTGCTGATTGCATTTGGTAAGTTTTTGTTTCCCGGTACTGTTTAGAAATGAATTCATTAAATAAAATAATGAATTGAACATTTGCCCCATAAACCAGCACTGGGGTGTTAAATGATGCATGTAACAATTGAAAAGTATTGATTGATTGATTGATTGATCAATTGATTGAGAATGAAAATTACTAATAAAATAATATAAAATAATTAATAATTAAATATTTGACAAATTTATATAAAATATTGATAATTAGCATGATAATTGATTATGATTTTTGTGTATATATAGCATTTGTGTATATATTTTTTATATTTATTATATTTTTATATTATTTTTACATTTAAATATTGCTGATGCTGTGAGCATTGGTGAAGATACTGTTTTACATAATAAAATATGTATTTTATATATTGATGCATGTAACAATTCAAAAGTATTGATTGATTGATTGATTGAGAATAAAAAGTACTAATGAAAAAAACTATTAAAATAATATAGAATAATTAATAATTAAATGTTTGACAAATTTAAATAAACTATTGATAATTACCATGATAATTTATCATGATTTGTATGTATGTGTGTGTGTATGTGTATATATATATATATATATATATGATTACATATATATGATTATACATATGATTTTTGTGTGTGTGTATATATATATATGTATATATATATATATATATATATATATATATATATATATAATTTTTATATTATATTTTTGTTATTTTTAAATTTAAATATTGCTGATACAGTGAGCATTGAAGCTACTGTTTTACACGATAAAATATATATTTTATTGATTATATGATATTTCAGTAATACAAATATTTTACCATTTACTATTTTTTTTTTTTTTTTTTTTTTTTTTTAAATAATTAGCAAAAGTCCAACTTAACAAATGATTCTTTTCTTTAACAAAAGAAAACAAAAGTTTGTTCATTTGCTTACAATTGAATCTTGTTCATTATTATTTATTTTTTAGATACACTCAGTGTAATTTTAGTATTATTTTAAAATATTCCAAGTTTTTATTTTTCTGTTTAAAGTTTTCTGTTTAATTTTGAAGTTTAAGCAATTTAGTTGTTTTTTGTCTCTTTTTTTTATCAGTTTTACTAATTTAAATACTTCATCTTAAACTTATTATTTCAATTAGTTGCCAAGGCAAAATGTCTAGTTTTGAAATGTTATTTTATTTTATTGTGCCAAAATTATTTTTAATATATATTTATATTATGGTAACAATGTTGACTAAATGTCATTTGTGCATTTTGGTAATGTGTTTCCTGTGTTATAAAGATGAGCTCCTCTAGAGGGCGCAGTACTCTGTAAAACACGCAGTCACTTACAGTGTGCATTCCACTCATGCAAGCACCAGCTGTTTGTTTATGTTTTTATGTGCATGACTCATCATAATAAAGCCAAGGCCTGTTTCCATAGCAGCAAAGCTGGTTTAGGAGCCAGCAGACAGCGCTGTTGTCTAATGTCAACCAAACAATGACACTGACAGGAAGTTCTGCCTGTCCCATTACAGGTATTCTATTCCTGTTGAGGAAAAGACAAAGCTTGATAAAGTGGTGCACACACTGCTACAAGCCAACGGCACACCGGGACTGGAAATGCTGGAGAAGAACGTTATGGTAAAGATACTGTAAACAAAAATAGCGTTACCTTTTTGTGCAGTTGTGTTTCATTGCATACACAGAACTTAAACGTGCATGTCTCTGCATTTCTCCAGATTTCTCCAGAGGTGCTTTGTCGTGAGGGGATCAAGGTCCACCGTACGGTCCAGCAGAGCGGGCAGTTTGTGGTGGTCTTCCCCGGTGCATTCGTGTCCAGGGTGTGCTGCGGCTACAGTGTGTCTGAAACTGTGCACTTTGCCACACCACAGTGGATGAACCTAGGCTACGAGGCTGCTAAGGTGAGACTTTCACATTTCCACATCCGCCTGCGGGACCTTTAGACGTTTACTAGGAGGTGTTTAGAAGACGCTCTACATGTTTGCTCTTCTCTTGCAGGACCTGAAATACAGGCACATAGCAAAACCCTTCTCTATGGAGAAGCTACTCTACCAGATCGCCACAGCCGAGGCCAAACGAGAAAACAGACTTGTGCTCAGTGCAATCTCTACTCTTCTCAAAGATCTCAGGTGAGCACTGAAAACCCATCCTGATGAGCTTAGATGAAATCATTACCATCATGTTTCTGGAAGAATAATATTTTAAGTGAGAGTGCTCTACAAAATTGGTCCTCAAATAGTAGAATCCTTTGACAGCTACTGCTGCCCACACACTTAAAAATAAAGCGTCTAATTAGGGGGTTTACAGAAATGCCATAGAAGTATGATTTTCAGCAACAGTTCTTTGTTTCTTAGTGGGAAGAATATTTTTAAAATCTAAAAAGCTTTAGTGCAGTGGAAAGATTCCATAAGTGTTAAAGGTTCTTCATGGAACCATCGATGCTAAGAACCTTTATTTTTAAGAGTGCAGGTGGAAATTTCTAACTATTCCGAAAAGTATTGTCTGGACCTTCACTGGGAAGAAAATTAAGAGACTGGGACCTCATGGAAGTTTAATTGAATGCCTCTGTCTTACAGGAACATAGAGATGAAGCAAAGGCAGGATCTATATCAAGCAGGGCTGCTCTCCTCCGCACGCTACTGTACTCACGACAACAACCAGTCACCCGCTGACTCCAGGAAGAAACCGCGCAAGTGGCTGGCACTGGAGTCATCCGAGAGACGCTGCCAAACGTGCCAGCACCTCTGCTACTTATCTATGGTGAGATTCAGCTCAGATTATACTGTACTGGAGATCTAGTATAGTATACACTAAACCAACAGACTAAGGCTCTGTTCTAATTTGAATGCTTATGCTGCACTCTAAAAGTATCGCAACCATCACAAACTCCCAAATTAGCCCAAAATCGACCTCAAAAAAAGGCACATTTGACACGCCATTCTCAACATGCTGTGAAATGGGATGCACTGATTAATTTCACTGTTTAGGATGAGTAGTATGCTTATTGGGACACAGTGTAAAAACTATACTTTAGTCGTCAATACAGTCTAGAATATACTAACATTAATATTATAGTACCTTGTACAGTCTATATCAGCTGTTCTCAACCAGGAGGCCTCCATATTCTTCGAGGATGGCTTAAAATTATTTAAAACAAGTTAAAACATCTCAATTTAAATATAAAGTTGAAAATGTATTTCCTATTTTATTTTGTTTTCTTAACAACTGTCGTTTTTATTTAAGAACCAGGGTTTGCACATTATCCGGGGAATTTTTGTGTGATTTCAAGTCATGTAAAAAAAAATCCTAAAAAGCCATGGAGATTTTTAATATGAATATAAATTTTTACAGTTACACAGTTTGTCAAGATCAAAAATATTTTATGGGGTAGAAATTGCTGAGAAATTGCTGTTTGAGACTGAATAGTAATAATAATAATCATCATCATCATCATCATCATTATCATATCAAATGACTAGAAAAGTTGTGTAAATTGGTTGTACACAATACTTGATTGTGTGAATTGTGTAAATTTAAACTATAAACCTTTACACTTTATTGAACATTATTGAAACCTCTGGAATTAATCGGGGGTTTTTTAATATTTAGTATAATTTTAATATATTATAATATTTTAATATATTGCCAGTCCTGATTTCTGTAAATAAAAAGTTTAAAAACCTGCAGCTTTGTCATTTATAGCAGAAGTACCAGAAATGTCTTGGAGGCCCTTTGAATGTTGTCTTTGACAATGGGGGCCCTTGGAGTCGACAAGGTTAAGAACCACTGATCTATACAATACTGCACTATACTACAAATCACAATAAAGCCTACAGTATATACTGTATTGAATAATTCAATCTATATTGCAGTGTGTCTGTAATGTCCTTTTTTCTATACTGTACAACACTGATTTTGTAGTTCTGTCAGTGTGCATTGCATAATCTTTTATTGTCATTGTGTTGTTGTCTTAATAGAACTGAACAGTTCTAGATTTGGGTCACAGCTGTAATTTTACCTCCAGTGCTGATAATTCACATTCAGTCATCACTGACACGAGAATTACTGAGCGTTTGAAAATGAGTTATGATCTTAATTGAGCTAATGGCTGTTGTTAATGCTGCAGGTGGTGCAGGAGAATGAAAATGTGGTTTTCTGTCTGGAGTGTGCGCTGCACTATGTGGAGAAACACAAAAGCTGCCGCGGCCTCAAGATGATGTACCGCTATGATGAGGTAAGACACATGATCAGAAACATGCCTGCAGGGGGAGCTGTTGAGACGCTTTTGCTTAAAGGACCCTCCAGGGTTCACCAACCCTCCTAAATGGACTGTTGCTATCCCGTCATAAAATATTGTGCTCTGCCAGAGTGACAAACAACATGCAAATATGTTTCTGTGGATTCAGTGTTGTATTACAGTTTTTGACATTTGCTTTTGCTCAGTTCTCAAATGAGAAGGGTTTTTTTTGTTTGTTTGTTTGTTTTTTTTCAAAACAGTAAGTTCAGATCTTTGAACAGTTTGTATCTTGTTCACACCAGATGTTAAATTTTAGCAAATTACACACATTTTGGCATGTGTCCAAAAAATAAAAAAAGATAAAATTCTCAAGCTTTAAAATAATACATTTCTATTAGTATGTATTTTAAAATGTAATTTATTCCTGTGCTGCAAAGCTGAATTTTTAGCATCATTACTCCTGTCTTCAGTCGCACATGATCCTTCAGAAATCATTCTAATATGATGATTTTTTTTTTTTAGCAAGGATACATTAAATTGATCTCTGTTTGGTCCCTCAGGAGCAGATCAACAGTTTGGTGAATCAGGTGTGCGGTAAAGCCCTGGTGAGAAGCGCAGCAGACGGCTGTAACGGCTCCAGCCCCAACAAACCGCCCGCCAAGCGCGGCCCTCGCAAGAGATCCGCCGTGGAGCTGTCCCTGACCCACCTGCCGACCCACCTGTCCAAAAGTGCCGCCACCGCAGTCTCGTGAGGAACACCGCCCGGCCGCCCACGTCACCCACTCGATTTCCTCTCCCTCTCTTCATATCATTTGTGTCTTTTATCACCCACATAGCAGGGCAGTGTCCTGTGTTGAAAGCAGGCTGCCTTTTTTGCACTAGCGCACTAGTTTGTATTCACCAGATGTTTGATAGCATTAAGAGACATGGTCCCAGGTGTGCATTTCACTGACAGGTGTGAGTATGATGTCATCCTTTCTGCCTGGACCCTCTTCCTCCTCGTCTTCTGCCCCATTGACTGCACACATGCTCCTCCTGAACTGTGAACCTTGGGACAAATGGGTGCTTCTCTCCTCGTTTTTCCAGACCCCTTTCCTTTGAATGTTGGTGCTCGACGGAGCTGCCTGAGAATGTTTTTTGTTTTGTATTGGTGTTTGTTTTGTTTTTGCTTTTAGTTATTGTTTTTTGTTGTTGTTATTTTGGTGTTTTGCTTTTTGTTTCATTTTAGTGTTTGTCTTTTTTTTTTGTTTCGTTTCCTTTTTGTTTGTTTGGTTTTTTTTTTGTTTTGTTTCCTTTTAGTTTTGTTTTGGTGTTTTGTTTTTGTTTTATTTCCTTTTAGTTTTGTTTTTGGTGTTTGTTTTGTCTTTTTTTTTTGTTTTGGTTTGGTTTTGTTTCCTTTTTGTTTTGTTTTTGGGTTTTGTTTTGTTTTTGTTTTGCTGTTTCGTTTTGGTTTTGTTTTTTCTTGTTTTTTGTTTTGTTTCGTTTCTTTTTATTACATCACATTTGTTTCGATCTGATTTCATTTAGTCCCCATGCAGCTCCTCTGCGGAAGACGCAGCTCTAAAGACAGTAAACACTTGAAATTTAGTTTTAATATCTGTTTTTAAAAAGAGGAAGTACTGTGTGTTTTTATTTCGATTGGTTTTTAGTTCACGCTTTCCTTTGTGGATTCGGGGGAACGCTGGTTTCCATGGCAGCGGGTCGGGCTGTACTTGAGGAAGTGGGTGTTAGGGAATGAATGAGTGGGTCCCGTCCCAATAGTGAGAGGGGTTCCTCCCACGCTGACGCTTACGAGCGATAACTGTGCCTGATGTTTAGCGGGGAGATCTTTCTTTATTTTGGTGCTGTTGTTTTTGTTTTTTGTTTTCCTTTTTTTACTGTATATCAATACAAAAAAAGGTAATAAGAAAGAAGTGCTGTTCACTAGCCTTCTTATCCCACAGGACGGAGGAGCCTGAGGCTTTTTCCGCTTCTAGATGTGCAATCGTGTCAACATTCCATTCTTCCAGACTTATTGATTCATCTGTACCAGTCAACATTAATTATTATATAATATTATTGTAATTATTATATTTTGTGTTTTTGACTTTTTATTTTCTCCTTTGTTCTGATGTGCTATCTCAAGTTGGAGCCACTATTCAGAGGGTGTAAAATGTGAAATACAAGTCCATTTTTATTTCTTTTTGTTCTGTCTTTTCCTTTTTGCAGAAGTATCATTGATTTAAAGAAACTTAAGTAAATCGCCTTTTTGTACATAATCCTGTAAATGTCTTTAATACTTGAGCCTTTGTTGGAGTGACAGAAGGAAAGGATAGATAGATGGATGATGTCAGATGAAGAAAAGCCTTACATTTCAGTTTCTTCAGCTGTGGGAGTTTGATGCGTACAGGGTTGCTCTGGTAATGTGTATAAATTTTAAGTGCTGCTTACATCGAGGACTATGATACGGAGTTGCGATTTCCCCCTAGTTTTGTTTTTTAGGTTTACTTTTTTAAAGAAAAGGGAAAATAATTCACAAAAAAATAAAGGTTTTTACATTTTCATTACTGAAAATTCAACATTGTAGTAGCTACTCATGTTGCACTGAGCTTGCCAGTGGTGACTGTCAAGGGGAAAAAAAAAAAATTATAATCCAGTTTGTTGGTTGTTGTCCTTAACAGAAGACTGAACTGTTTTAGGAGTATTTAATGAAAACCAAGTCGGGTGTTTTCGACAAAAAACGGCGGTTGTCAAGTTTTTATGGCCTTACGATGTATTTTATTCAGATTTTTTTGTTGTTTTTGTTCCTTTTTCTACAATATGAGAGATTTGCTCATGGTCAGGCGAGTTAATTTATTAGCACTGCGTCTCAGCTCTTCCTCTCATGAGGAAAGATTTCATGTTGGTTATATTGCCAGTTTTATTTTGTTTTTCTTTGTTTTGTTTTGTTTTTTACTTTTTCAATTTGTACTTAAGGTTTAATAAAAACTCATGGACAATTCACTGTCAGTCTGTGCTCTTTGTTACTGAACTTTATATTGGTTTAAAGGGGAATGTGTTGAATAAGGGAATCTTTTCTGACACATGGACCCCCACGCTCTCAGATGGCTTTGATAAAACATCATAAAATTTACTGTATAAACGTTGTAATTTTATTATTGTTATTAATGAGTTACAGGTTAATCACAGTTAAATATTCATTTTGAAATAATAATTAATAATAATAATAAATGTAATAATATGAAAATACTTATGTTCTTAAAAGTTGTCTTTTTACATTGCAATAGTATTACTAGTGGTTGTAGTAAAAATACTATAATAATTTGATATAATTAAATAATAAATAATACTTGACATTAAAAATTTCATTTTTTAAGTAGTAATGGTGTAAAAATAATTTTATCAAATCTTTATTCAATTATTTAGTTACTATTTAGTACTACTAGCAGTGTAATAACAATAATGATTATTACATTTATTATTATTATTATTATTATTATGAAGAAGAAGAATAATGGTTGTAGTAATAATACTGTAATAATCAAAATATTTAATATAAATGTTTAAATGTCTATAAAATTTTAATTTTATAAGTATTTAGTAATAGTAAATTTGTTCTAAAAAAATAATCATTATTAATCAATCAGTTTTATTCAACTATTAAACTATTTAGTACTACTAGTACTGTAGTAGTAGTAACAACAGCAGTCGATCTAAAGACTCCCTATGGTCCGTTTGTGTAAAATCCTTGTGCTAGACCAATTAGACCACTTTGCTGACGTGCAAAGTACACAGAATGATATATTTTTAATCATATTTTACCAGTCAAGGATCTGTTACAACTGATTATTTAAATGCTACTGAATTTAATTTTAATTTTGCTCCTGCATCTCCATATGGTTTTCCCTGGTGTAGAAACACGCTGGCAATGTGAAATATTGAAGCTTGGCACAGAGCCTAAAACTGTGGTGTTTTCATCATAATAATCAAAGTCATACTCCGGTGAGCCTGAGGCCTCAAAAGCATTATTGATTTTATACATGAGACAGACGTGACATAAACATCCCTTTTGAATACATTTTTGAACATTTGTAATCTAAAGCCATTTTCAAAAGCTGGAAATGTGAAGATGTGAAAGGAATATAATATAGATAATTATATGTATTTTATAACACTGTAACTGACAACAGTGGCACAGAGGGGCAAACAGCAGATATGCAGTGAATGTCCAACAGAATAAAAGATATTTATTGATTTGGAGGGCAGGCACAGGATTGGGCTTCACACTGCACAGGACACGACAAAGAATTTCTTTACAAAAACCAAAAGGGTTTCATAAAACACCAGTGCACACTCTTCCTTTGGACGCAAGTGCATCACTTCCTTTTACAGTCTGTCGTTCATCCGCTGTGTTTTCAGGATGAGCTGCTGCTCTCACAGTTCTTGATTGCCTGGTTTTGTTCTCTTTCGGGTAACGTGGCATCCTCTTCGACCTCTTCCTGATCCGGCTGGACAAGCGGAGAGCTGCGGATGGCTGCTGGTCCCCTCTCATCATCATCATCATCATCATCGTCCTCCTCCTCTTCCCCTGCCTCTGTGTCCTGGCTGGCTGAGTCCGTGCAGGTGGAGGACAGCGACGCCAGCTTGTGTCTCAGGTCGGCCTGTGTGGGCACCTGAAGAGTGATCTCAGAGGTGAACGAGTCCACATCAGGACCTGAGAAAGAATCATTCAGACAGAAGAAGAAAAGGGATTAAGAATGCAAATTTATCTCGAAAAATAAGGCACTGCTCAGACAACATGTACGTTACTGGAGATCTGTTTCTGTTTTTGCAGGCTAATTTCAGTCAATTGAATGGGAATCCACAGAATCTGGAGTTTCATGAAAAGAATCTCCACACAGATTTTATTCAAGTTAGTGGTGACCAACAGAAAGCTGCTTAGTTTGAAAGTCACTTATTTGTGAGTTGTGCTTCATGCGTCACTACATAATTGACAATGGAAAATTGATCTATTTGTCCCCAAATTTTCATTTAAATTTAGCTAATGTGGCCACAACCTTAGTGAAATTTCTGTGAAGTTTTGTGGGCAATAGTGTAGCGATGAAGCACCACTTGCGCAGTTCCGAAAAACTGGACTCGAGTAAGAATTACTTGTGGATTATTGTGATGTTTTTATCAGCTGTCTGGACTCTCATTCTGACGGCACCCATTCACTGCAGAGGATCCATAAGTGAGCAAGTGATGTAATGCTACATTTTTCCAAATCTGTTCTGATGAAGAAACAAACTCATCTACATTTTGGATGGCTTGAGGTGAGTACATTTTCAGATCATTTTCATTTATGAGTGAACTATTTACATTTAGTCATTTTGCAGACGCTTTTACCCAAAGCGACTTACAATTTGGGAATACAAAAAGCGATTCATTCTAAAGAGGCAGACAGACACAGGAAGTGCTCATAATACCAAGTTTCAGGCATTGTTCCAAATAATTACAAGCTAGAAAGGGAAGGAATAAATAAAGAGAAAGTTTTTTTTTTTTTAGGATGAAGTCAAATAGTGTCGAAAGAGATGAGTTTTCAGCTGTCGCTTGAAAGTTGTCAGGGAATCAGCATTCCGGATTGGGGTGGGAAGATCGTTCCACCAGCCAGGAACAGTGAACGAGAATGATCTGGAGAGTGATTTTGTGCCTCTCTGTGATGGTACCACGAGGCGTCGCTCACTAGCAGATCTCAGGCTTCTGGAGGGGATGTAGATTCGTAATAGTGAGTGGAAGTAGGCGGGTGCAGAGCCTGTGGTTGTTCGATATGCAAGCATCAATGTCTTGAACTTGATGTGAGCTGCGACTGGTAGCCAGTGCAAGGAGATAAAGAGAGGTGTAACATGGGCTCTTTTGGGCTCGTTGAAGACCAGTCATGCTGCTGCATTCTGAATCATTTGTAGAGGTTTGATTGTGCATGATGGAAGTCCAGCCAGAAGGGCATTGCAGTAGTCCAGCCTAGAAATGACAAGGGCCTGGACAAGAAGTTGTGCAGCATGCTCCGTTAGGAAGGGCCTGATCTTTCTGATGTTGTGTAGTGCGAACCTGCAAGATCGAGCTGTCTTTGCAATGTGATCTTTGAAGGTCAGCTGATCATCAAAGATTACACCATGATTTCTGACCGAACTTCATGGGGTAAATGTAGAAGAACCTAGCTGGATTGTGAAATCATGCTGCAGAGTTAGAGTGGCAGGGAAAACAAGAAGCTCAGTCTTTGCCAGATTGAGCTGGAGGTGATGTTCTTTCATCCATGCCGAGATGTTCTCCAGGCAGCCTGAGATATTTAACAGTGCCTGGTCACCATACACTTTCACGGTATGGAAAGCCCAGCTTCATTTCAGCTCAACTAAATTTATTCTTTTGTTTTTCCCATAGGAAAGAAAGTCATACAAGTTTGGAACAACATCTCTACATCTTGGATGGCCTGATAGTAGGGCTGCTGGTAGTAGGGGGTGGAACATTCTGAGACTTTCCAGAATTTTTGGAAACTTTCTGGGATTTTTTGAAACTTTTGGAAAATTTGGGAAATTTTTGGAAAGTTACCGGAAATTTTCCACTCCTTTGCAACCTTAACTGAGAGTAACATATTCATCAAATTTTCATTTTTAGAAGAACTATTCATTTAATAGTGTTGCCACAGAAATGCATAATTTAAGCATCTCAGAGTAGAACATCCGGGTTTAAGTTCAGTAATTACGGTAACTGCAACATCATTAACATACCTGTTCATGCATGGAGTAGGCATTTCCAGAATGGACTGTGACATGTTCAAAGTCACAGTACATGAAAATGCATCCCATCTACTTTCTAAATGCTTGTTATAGATGTTTTGTGATCGATTTTCCCATGTATATGTATTCATCCATCAAAATTTTTAATCATAACGCCATATTGTAATCTTCCAGTGAAAATGTCAGACTTCTTTCTGGTGATGTACACAGGACTTATTTAGTCATCTGATCTGATTAAACCCTGTCCCTGAAAGCTTGTGTTCATCTCCCTCCACTGCTGAGTGCCACGCCCACATCTCAACATCCAATCAACAAGTTCAACCAAAGCCCCACCCCACATTTATCACAATACAGAAGAAAAGATCTGTAGCTAATTTTGTTCATTGCAACTTTAAAATGTGAGAGAAATGAATCCAAGATGGCGGACAGTGTATTTTAAATCTGTACTTTTACTGAAGTATACTGTATTTACTCCACTACTGGGTATTGATTAAAAAAAGTTATTTTAAAAAGGCATTAATAGTGTTAACATGCTAGCATCAAATTCTAGTGAAATGTAATGAATATTACTATGAGATTTCATTTGAAATTAAGTTATGCTACCTTTGTAGGTAGCTGCTTATGCAGACTGTAGTCAGTAATGCAGTGCATTTGATTTTAGAATAGGAAGTCCAGTGTCCTGATGTTGCCTGTATAATCCAGAGACTTTGCCTTTCAGTGCAGCTCATTGTAATTAGTGATAATTCTAAAACCTGTTTGTTCTTCTCTGGAAGCAATGAGACATCATCTCAGTGTGTTCTGCTGACAGTGGCAGTAAATGTCAGCACTAATTTAATGGCATATCAGCATTAGTGAAGCTAAAGAGTTCTTTAAATATAAGGAGGGATGCCATACCAGGGAACCACTTTCGTCATTAGCTAAGAGTGGTTTAGATCTATGGAAATCAGTCGGGCTTCACTTGAAAATGACACATGATAGAGCAGTAATACCAACAGAGTGAGTAAAAATATTGATTGATGGTTGGGAAATGTCACTATATGTATATATACCCAGCATCGGTGAGGCCACACTGTTGTCCTCGCCACCAGAGTTGAGAAAGACATCCAACGCCTCATGATCAGACATGTCCATCAGGTCCATTTGCTCCAGCATGTCCACGTTCACCTCCATTGATGACATGCTTCCTATTGTTTCTGTGAACCAAAGGAAGAGTGATAACATCACTTCCTGCAACCTCACACTTCAATCACTAAGATGTATCAAGGATTTGAGTCCAGGATGAACGTTTATCGCATGGAGTTTGCATCTCTGTAAACAAAGAAACCCTTTATGTGAGTTCTTGAGTCAACCCTTGCCAAATAGAAGATCAAATTTGGTTGTGTCAGATCTCATTTGATGTACTGAGCTATGTCCTGGATTCGTCACCTTGCGGTAATGTTGACTCTGTGATGTCATTAGCGCATGCTTCACAAACACAGATTGCAGCGTGAGGCATGCCCGTCACGTGCGTGTGTGCGCGTGACATCAGTAAGCAGAGCGGTGAACTGCGTACCTCAAGGTTGCGTAAGAGCGCAGCGGCACAGGGAGGTGGACAGCAAAGAGAGAGAGACATGTTAGCTCCCCTTTACAGTACTGAGACACAAACACAACCGCACACTCATACACTCAGAGTCTGTGTGTACGCTTTAAGAGAAATGAAACAAAACACTCTTACAACACAGGTTCAGTTCATACTCCAAAACGTTCCTGGTCCTGATCCTTTAAAATAGAGGATTAACAGAGAATTGATGTATATTACAACCTTGCTGTATGTAACAGCAGTGACCCTTTGGCTGATCCTAACCCTGCCTTCTTTATGACCCAGCGGCTGATCTTAGTCTCACCTTCTTTATGACCCATTGACTGATCGTAAACCTGCTTTCTTTATGACCCAGTGGCTGATCTTAGTCCTGGTTTCTTAATGACCCAGTGGCTGATCTTAATCCTGGTTTCTTTATGACCCAGTGGCTGATCTTGATCCCACCTTCTTTATGACCCAGTGGCTGATCTTGATCCCACCTTCTTAATGACCCATTGGCTGATTTTAGCCCCACTTCTTTATGATCCACTGGCTAATCCTAACCCCACCTTCCTAATGACCAACTGTCTTATCCTAACCCTGTTTGCTTCATGACTCACTGGCTGATCCTAGCCCCACCTTCTTAATGACCCAGTGGCTGATCTTAGCCCCAATTCTTTATGATCCACTGGCTGAACCTAACCCTGCCTTCCTCAGGACCAACTGGCTGTACCTAACCCTGCTTTCTTTATGACCCCCTTGCTGATCGTAGCCCCAATTTTTTAATGACCTAGTGGCTGATCTTAGTCCCACCTTCTTTATGACCCACTGACTGATCCTAACCCCA
>JAFVLL020026716.1:0-20926 GCA_021397915.2 Tor tambroides
CATAGAAATGCACTGAAAATGATTCCACACCGCTATCTGCTTAGTGCTGAATATGAGACTCTGTGTTCCAGAAAACATGATAGAAAGCCGATATGCATTCATCATGGAGGAAATTTAACAGTAACATTTCAGACAATTTTCTGCGTGCCCTGCCAGACACGCAGGGTTAGTTTGGTGTGATCAGCTGTGCGACTGGCTGAATGACTAAATGAGGTGATATGGCTCAGATTTAAAAAGAAAACATGAAAATAGTAGCTTAGAATTCCACAACACAATTTCATCATGAAATCTCAATGCTAGTCTATATTTATTTTTTATACTGTACCTGCAAGTAATCTTAATATTATCATATTAGATATCTGCACTGAGCAAATTAAAATATGTTACCAGTTGTTCCTCTGTTGTGAATGGGTGCCGTCAGAATGAGAGTCCAAACAGCTGATTAAAAATAAATAAATAAATAAAAAATCACAATAATCCTGCATGTTTGTAAGACACAAATACACCATTAAGATGTTTTTAAACATTAAACCATCACTTCTGGCTAATATTTGTCCATAAATCGAAGTAACTCTTCCTTCAGATAAAAAGTTGAGTTGTGTGTGTTACTTGTTTTGATGTTTTATCAGCTGTTTAGACACTCGTTCTGACGGCATCTATTCACTGCAGAATTTAATGTTAAATTTCTCCAAATCGGTTCCAGTGACGAAACAAACTCATTTATATCTTGGATGGTCTTAAAGTAGGCAATTTTTAGGAAATTTTCATTCAGTTTATATGAGTGTTTTACATACATGATTGTGAATCATTTGGGTAATCTCATATTTAAACACTTCTCACTTTTTTCTTCCACTTTTTTGTTTCTTATTGAATGGCACACCTCCACTAAGGTCTCATTGTTATGGTGGCTGCTTTGTGAGCATTGCTTTTTCTCATACATAACAGTCTGCAAAATAATTGTGGGCTTTTTATCTTCATACAAAGGTGTACAAGGGCTTGCTTCTTTATTGCAGTGTTGCTTGGTTACCTTTTGGCTATCATTGTTGTCATGAATTGGTTTTATTATTGCATTGATCCTGCCCTGTATGGCTAAATGGCTCAACAACTGTGATGGATTCTAAGCAATAGTAAACTATAGCTGGTTTGAGAGACTGCTCAGCAAAGACTAAAGACACAGGGCCTGGATACACTTGTGTGCTGACAAACAGACTGTGTCCAAAAGCAAAATATAGTGGTAATTTGTTTGAGCACTCCCACTGGTCTCTTTGTTGGAGTCGCCACTCATTTTCATCCACAACGTATCAGCTAGTACGCAGTAGAGCAGGGGCATGTAGTTAATATTCACAGCATATTTACAGTGATTTTGCTAATAAATATAAAATATCACAGTACTTTCAGTGTGCCATTGTTTTTGCAAATACATTGTCTTGTGAGCATTAGAACGTTATGACAAATACTTTATCTTTAAAGTTCAGTTAGTTTAAACTCTCTTTAGTTATTTATTTAAAATATATTTTGTATATCTCTCTCTCTCTCTATATATATATATATCTATATATCAAAACATTAAATTTATTGAAACATTAGATTTTTTTATATTAGAAAAAGAAATATATTATTTAAAATGTATTATATGTGTTATATATACAGTATTTTTCTAAAAAAAGAAATTGTAATGTTTTAATAAAAAATATGTGATGGTGAGTAAGGCTGTTTTATTGTTAAGTATTTGGTGCATCAACAACAACTTATTGAATGAAATTTCTGTGATTTACTGTTTCTAAGAAATTAATAAAAATAGCTTTTTTTTAATTATAAGAGCAAATATTTTTCATATGTTTCTAGAAAACAGAAACAAGATCTTTTATTTGTTTACACAGTTTTACTGGTTTGTATGACTGGTTTATATACATTATCATATCAAGTGTATTTATTTAAATAAACAAAACAAAAACTGAATAATATATTTTATGTTTTATATTGCATTATTGGTTCATCAGCAGCCACTTTTTCAATGTCCATTTTAACTGTTAAGATGTCTGCTTTAAATGCATTTTACAGAATCAGCTGTTTAGTCCACAATGCTATTTATGGTCATATGATCCTGACCACTGGACTTCTTGGAAAATCTCCTTCTAAGAATCTCTTTACGGAAAAGCCACCATAGACAAGGAGAGCTTTGCTGATGATCTGTAAGATTTGTCACACAAGTGCTACAGTATATTCCACAGAAAGCATCAGCAACTCTGATATGAAGTATATCAAGTTACAAAGCTCTTTTTTTTTAGCCAAACAAACTTTTTTCTCTCTCCCACTCTTTCTCTCACTCTTCCTATCACAGTCTTTCCCTCAAGACTTGCTGTCATCCTACATTTTCAGAGATAGACATGACAACAACTGTTTTGAAATATTCATGTTTCTTTTTTGGTGTGACTTGCATGTTACTCATTCCATCTTGTACAAGTAAGGGAAATAATGTTAGGTCTTGCTTCAAGTTTACAGCAGGGCATTGATTCAGTATTTTGGGCTAATTTGTGTGAAGAATTTTTAACGTGAAATCATAATTACATTCCAGATTTGATTGATGGGGAGTAAATAGACGTTGGGGGCAATATTTGGACGCTAGATGCCTGTCTGAGCAAGGTTTGAAATGGTTTGACAAATTTTCTTTCCTGTGTTGACATATTTCCAATTGAGACAGGACATTGGAATATGTGGAAGGCTTTGTTCTTGTCTTGTAATAGCCAAAAGTCTAGTTTACGTCATTACCCAGTTCGCTCATGCTGGTAGACACTTTATCTACACCATCTGGTCACAAAAAGTGCCTTTCTCCACTGACAAAGTACATTTTTGTAAGAAAAAAAAAGTGTAAAATGGTCTTATGTTTTCCCTTTGCTAGTGGAGTTGCTAGTGAAGAATCTGAGATGGATTTTGGTTCATTTTCTTGATGATAAAGGCTGCAAATATTGCGTTAATATACACTAGCCCAGAAAAAATATATAAATTGTTTACTGTTTGCACCACCCCGCTTGAATTTGTCTGTGGGTTCATGGCAGATTTGCAGTCTCTTTTGAGGTTACATCATTACGCCAGTAAGCGACATGTGACAATGACGAGTGAATTTCACACAAAATCTGTTGCTCCATTAATGTTCAATACAAAAGTATACATTTTTTCTGCAATTATACATTTTAGGCGCAGTGAATAGCACTTTTTTTTTTTCCTTAAGGTGTGCCTTTAGCACCGTTGTACCCTATATATACACTCTTAAAAATAAAGGTGCTTCACGATGCCATAGAAGAACCTTTTTGTCTAAATGGTTCCATAAAGAACCTTTAACATCTGAAGAACCTTTCTGTTTCACAAAAGGTCCTTTGTGGTGACAGAAGCTTCTTCAGATTATAAAAGTGTAAAGAAGAGATGGTTCTTTAAAGAACCTTTGACTAAATGGTTCTTTGTGGAACCAAAAATATGGCATTGCTTGAAGAACCTTTTGAAGCACCTTTATTTTTATTTGATATATTTTAAAATTGTTTTACATTTGAAGCCTTGCAAACTTTTTTTTTTTATGTTTTGCCATTTTGTTTTATTTTGCTGGAAAACTTAACAACTTGGTTTCACTCACCTTAAATCTGAATTTAATATGATTTAATAAATTCATAAAAAGTATGACATTTCATTTACTTTTGGTGTGTGTGGCGACCCATACTCGGAATTTTTCCTCTGCATTTAACCCATCCAAGTGCATGCACACAGTAGTGAACACACACCTGGAGCAGTGGGCAGCCAATGCTACAGCGCCCAGGGAGCAGTTTGGGGGTCAGTGCCTTGCTCAAGGGTCTCACCTCAGTCATGGTATTGAGGGTGGAGAGAGTGCTGGTTATTCACTCCCTGCCAGACCTGAGATTCGAACCCACGACCTTCGGGTTACAAGTCCAACGCTCTATCCATTAGGCCACGACTGCCCCTAACAGCCCTAATGAAATATGGTGGCACACATTGGTGCTTTGCTGTTTGGCACTAGGTCATGTGGTGCCCCATAAGAACCAAAATTGTTTCCAGTCACAATGGTGTGGAATGACATGAAGGTGACTGTTGATTTTGGGTGAACTGTCCCTTTAAGCATGACTAAACTGCTCAAATGCTCTTTGGGGCCTCTGCATCTCTTAAAAGTTGTTTTGTGAACTTTTAGGAGTGTCTAGCATATAGATGGCCTCAGAGTTAACAGCCATAAAACTCCAGTTTTGATTTCATGGTGCACAGTTGCTTTGAGAAATGGCATATTAAGGTGTTTGTGTGGAGGCTGACCGAGTGCTGCGCATCTCTAATTGTTATCTAACAGTAGGTGGATGTCTGACCGAGCTGGCGGCAGTGGAGACTGTTGTTGTGATGCACATTCACCCTCCTAAATTCACCTCTGGCATAATGATGTTTCTGTGCTGATCTCTCTTTCTCTCTCTCTCTCTCTCTCACGCACACACACACACTCGCATATCTATGACAGGTGTTGAGCTCTAGCAGCTCTCGATCCTAATTACTTGGCCGTCCCTTTCTGCAAGCAGATGGGTCCCTCTCAGAAATTAATGTTCTAGCCGGCTACTCTCCACAGCCCATTCCCTTGTCATTTGTGCCATACAGGTACAGTAGTCTTAACTTAATGTAAAAAATCCAATCAGATTGTGTGCCAAAGCATCATTAGGGAGATTGGTGGCTGACTGACATAAACGATTTGGAAAGTGATTCGTCATCCTAATGAAAAGTAGAAACTCGGCGATACTTTTGAGCGCTCTGTTTTTCAGATGGAGTTAGAAACGCATCCAGATGAATGTTTTCTGCACCATGTATTTTTTTAATTCACATCTATTTCTGACTAAATATAATAATATTGAAGGTGCTTGTGTCAACAGAATTATATGTAACATCTGTTATGGGTCTGTGTTTATTTTTCCCTCGGGAGATCAGCACAGACAGGTGAATGTGAAGTAATACTGAGCGTAGCACCATTTATTACTTTCAGAACAAATGGTTTGTCTTTTTCTTGTTGTATTCCCATCAGTCTCCTCTTAAGTAGAAATTCTGGAGTTTTATATAGAGAGAGAGAGAGAGAGAGAGAGAGAGAGAGAAATAGAGGGGGGGGGGGGGGTATTTAAGTAACTAGTTAACATTTAAATTAGGATTAATTTTGACTATTCCTATATAGTCATTTTTATAATAGCACTTTGGTAAATAATAACACAATGAAACAATATCATTAACAACGAGACTGCAGTTGACGATGGTACATGTTTAACCACAAAGTTCAATTGTGTTGTTGGGACCAGGCTATTTTTAATAAATTTCAGTGCTTTTTAAGTTATTTGTTTGATATTTTGCTGTTTTACATTTTAAAATACTGTTCAAAATTTTGGGGTCAGTAAGATTATTGTATTGTTTTTAGAAAGAAGTCTCTTATGCTCACCAAGACTGCATTTATTTGATCAAAATACAATAAAAAAACAGTAACACTGTTTAATATTATTGCAGTTGAAAATAACTGTTTATTAACTAAAATTACTATTTATTTATTTATTTATTTATTACATATTTGGATGTATAACTATACCTATAAATAGTCTGTGTTTATAATTGCATATTTGTTTATATATGTATTTTTTATAATTATTTTATTATGTATTTTAACTGTTTATTTTCAAATGAAATTAAATATACATTCAAATATTTATGTATTTATCGTTCTCCATACAAACATTGAGAATATTCACGGTAGTAAAAGTGTGTTTTCCTCTTGTACTTGACATAAGCTGCTCTTGTTCTAGACAGCATTGAGACTCTCTTGTTTACCAGTGAAGAGACTAGAGCTGCCTTAGAAAGAGAGTGATATATGCTAACCTGGGTGTGTGCAGCATAATGGGAGTGTGAGTGTTGCTGAGGGGTTTGGCTGGGAGTGTGTCTGCTCCTGCAGCCTGCTGTGTTGTGTACTGAAGAGGAGTGCAGTATGAATAATTCCTGCTGTTCCGAATTTGATTCCTCACTGCTGCAAACTTCTCTGATCTCTGGCCATATTCATTCACCTCTGTTTTCCCTCCTTCTCTTACATTTATCTCTCCAACGATTCATTATTTAGTGTGTGAAAGGCATACGGCAGCGCCGTATGTGGTTTGGTATTGCGGCAGAACTTCACGTCGGGGAGTGATGTGTGGCACCTCGGAGGGGTTGAAGGATGGTTCTGCTCATCTGTGGCAGATATGGGGGTGCAGGCACCAAGGTTCTGGCCAATGGGCAGCAAATGCTGTCAACTAATGACTGTTTCCTATGGGAAAAAAGAGGTTTTCTTTAGAGGTCTCTTATAGGGCCAAGTGAAATTTTCCTGTGTTGTAACTGCTGACTTGTTTCATTCTAACTGTAATTATATTTCTGTTTCCTCCGTGGTTGTCTCTGAGATGAATGGTAATAAAATGTTTCCCTGTGTGTTTTTCTCTGTAGATACGGGTCTTCTGCAAAGGGACGTCACAGCACAGAGGCAAGATGAGGACCTTAAGCCAAATCTGCATGTGCTGGGAGTTCTCTTCCTGGGCAAACACACCAGCCATGCATTCAACTTTGTTCTGCTCTTTCAATTGTGAGTCTCTTTCATTCAAAACGTTTGAGGGCTAAAATGTCCTGCTGAAAAGTCTGGCATAGCTGACCACCAGCATATGGTGTTGCTTTGGATGCTAGTCTCTACATAGCATGCTTATGTCAAGGCTGCTTAACAAGTTTCACCAGAAAATCAATGGTTGAACAACAGCTTCACTACACTGTAAAAAATTTTAAATTCTAATGATTACCATAAAAGAATAGTTCACCCAAAAATGAAACTTTGCTGAAAATGTACTCACTCTCATGCCATCCAAGATGTGGTCAAGTTTGTTACTTCATTGGAACAGATTTGGAGAAATTTAACATTATATCACTCGCTCACCAATGGATCCTCTGCAGTGAATGGGTGCCGTCAGAATGAGACTCCAAACAAAAAAAAAACACATTACAATAATCAACAAGTAATCCCCATGTCTCCAGTCTGTCTTGTGAAGCAAAACGCTGCATGTTTGTATGAAACAAATCCATCAAGGCATTTTAACATTAAACCATCACTTTTGGCCAAAATTCTGATCCATAATCCATAATAACGCTTCATATGGTGAAAAAGTCCATCCCCTGTCTATACATAGAAACGCACCAACATATTTGTTCAGAACTATTTCTGCTTGTAAACGGTGCTTGATCTGTGCATGTCTTTTCTGATTTAGATGAGACAACGTTTTCGTTGGAAAAAGCTCTATCCATAATAGAGTATTTTAGCTGGAATCGACCGTTTGAAGTTTAAAATGTCTTGATAGATTTGTTCATTACAAACATGCAATTTTGACTTCAGAAGACATTCATTGATAGACTGCAGTCATGTGCATTACTTGTGGGTTATTGTGATGTTTTTATCAGCTGTTTGGAGTCTCATTCTGACGGCACCCATTCACTGCAGAGGATCCATTGGTGAGCAAGTGATGTAATGCTAAATTTCTCAAATGTGTTCAGATGAAGGAACAAACTCATCTACATCTTTGATGGCCTGAGGATGAGTAGATTTTCAGCAAATTTTCATTTTTAGGTGAACTATGCCTTTAAAGATCATTTTTAACTGATTTAACCCATAAAAATGTAGGTGTATAAGATGTAAATTAATGTATTTAGACTGATTCAGTGATGCTAAATATTGCTATTTATTTTTTGTGTGTTTGTTTTAATAAAATCAGTTCATTTAGAATTACCATTAGTTATCATTTTTTAGTTTGAGTTTTGAAAGTGAATAGCACGAGTATCCGCCAGCTAGAGCACAACCAAGTCCCCATCCAGCCTCAAGCAAACTTTAATAAAAGGAGTAAAACCACCTTTCACCCCTCGCCCCATAATTTGCACCCTAGATACTAAACTAAAATGTCTTTTTCATTATGTGTTACATAGTTTCTGGCTTTTGGCATTTTGGGTATACAATCTAGCCCATCTCATTTATTTTTTTCCTTTGAACTTTATTCCCAGTGATGCAAAGATGAGTCATACACTTTTGGATACCATCAGGCTGTATAGAGGCCGCGTGCATTGACATCGCACAACTTATTGCCTTGAAACAAAAGACAGCATTCATAAATTTCACATAGAGCTTTGATACTAAGACTTGTAATTCGCCATGAACTGTAAACTTATTGTACTTTTGTTGGGCTCTTAAATTTTGTTCTAACGTGATGTTGGCATTGTGAGCTCATGTTAATGTTGAACTGGCTCTGAGTCAAAAGCTCTTTTTGTATAAGAGTGCCCTGAGGTAAACAGATAAGATCATTAGCTCATAGAGAAGCTGCTAGCGTGAAAAGAAGCAGCGTGTATTTCCTCAATTTATTTTCTGTTCTCTTTATTAGCAAAAGCGTTGTTTAAGTGCCATACATATTCATGCATATTATATAAGGAGATATATTCAAATATATGCACAAAATCATATACATAATAAAAAATACACATATTTTAAAAAATAATAATATCCAGAACAAATATTATGTATAAATAAACATAAATATTCCTCTGCTTGTAATAGATGCACAAGATGGCGCAAAATGTGTTGATTTACAGAAAGGAAAAATGTAAATCATTCTTTATAAAATGTAAAATTTAGTCACAATGGACATGTCTTCCTGAAATAGCATCAAAATTGTGTACTTTTCACTGACCAAATGACATTATTACAATGCTTTGAACATCACAAATCTGTTTTTCTCATTGCCTATTATCATGGTTTTTTGTTGTTGTTGTTTTTTTATAGAGGCAATGATAGATGTTTCCATAAAAGGCTTGCAAACAACAACAGAAAACATAATAAAGCCCAATTGCGCTACAGTTTTACAATATTTCCTTTGCTGGTCACTAAAAGAAACTACCAGCAGGTGCCACGTGACATCAGCCATTCTCAAGTATTTGCGTTTATTACAGGATGCGCCATTAAAAACAAGATTCTGTGAAGAACAGTCTCATAAAAAGGCGCTTCGCTAAAATGTCACTGAACCCCTTCAATTACACTGAGCAGAGCGTCTCGTTTAGTTTTTGATCAAAAAAAAGGTTAATGAAGTCACTGAGACGCAGTTAAGAGCCGCTCCTCTCTGCTGAGGAGGTACAGACACAAACATCCTCACTGGATCAAAGCATGAAGTAGGTTTTAATCCATGTTATTCTCTCTAGGCCGCCATAAAATGCAGTGTTATTTATGTGTGAAATGTCAGTATTGCCCCGAACAACAGTTTTAACATTTCACCTTTGGAATAATGGTGCAGAATAATGAAATAACGGTCAGCTGCTTTTTGTACTAGTCTCCAATATGGCTGCCCATCTGTTTGTCTTTAAATGGGCCGTTATTAATTAGCCGATGTTAGAAATGTAGCCTTTCCCCAGTTATTTTTCATCTTTTTTCTTTACTTTAGCCCAATTTAAAGTTTTTGAGTACTTTGAAGGGCTTTAAAGTAAGTTTTAACCAGCATAAATCAATTTCTTTGATAGATTTTCAAGCTAAATTGATTTGTTCTGCCCACATTGACATTGTGACTGCTGTACCTGCATGTGTCCTCTATGGATGATATTGCAAAACTAAATACAGAATCCAAAATACATGAGTTTGGCTGGGAAAATAAGAGTAGTAAGGCACCAAGGGCATCAGTGGTCATTACTGTGAAATGCCTTTGACACTTAACAGTGAATCATTTGTTGCGCTGCTCTGCATGCCCGGTCATGCAACTGAATGGAAAAGAGCTTGTTATCAGCATTTAGACAGGTTTGGCTAACACACATCCAATCGATTCTCTGCTCATTGTGTTCAAGAGGCTTAGCGCTCGATCAATGTGCTTCCATGACAGATTGCGTTCTCTAACCAGTCAAGGACCACAGATCCACACTGCGTTGTCCTGTATGATGGTGCAAGTCAAGGTTTCTCTTTCACTCTTCTCCTATGTGTTTCCTTCTGTAGTTCTTTCATACTGGCACACAACCGCCTTTTGTACGTTGACTTATTGACTGACTCACTCAGAGCTTCAACATTCAATGATATAATGCCAGATACTGAAAGATTCTGAAAAGTTTTCATTTGTGATTTTTAAATTAGGAGAGTTTGCTTTAAAAAGACAATAAATAAATCAAATTTTAAAAAGATATTGCCGTGATTCTAGTTCAAAAGGTCCCTTTAATCACTCTTTCCTCTTCATGCCAAAATTTACCTTTTTTTTTTTTTTTGTATTTTGATTTTATGTATCTTAAGACATTTTATATTTTATTCTAAATTCTAAACTCTATAATCAAATGTTTTGTTACTTTTGTATTTATGAGTACAATTCGTATTTTATTTATTCATTTATTTATTGATGACTACCATCATGTAATGTAATATATTTATTTATTTTTAATGCAATTTATTTATTATTTATTGATTTAATGTTTGTTTGAAGATGTCATTACCAAATATTTTATGTATTTATTTATTTAGAAATTGGCTTATTTTATAGGTTTTATCAGGTAATTGACTTATCTAATTTACTATTTTTGGTATTGTGGTTTTATATATTTTGAGACTTTTTGAAATTCTTCTTTATAATCATTTTTTGTTGTTGTTTATAAGTAGGTTTTTTTTTTTAACTTTTATAAGTAGGTTTTTTCACTTCCATCATGCTGTTTATTTATTGTTTGTTTGTAGCTATCATTAGCAAACTAGTCATTATTTGAAATTTTTAATTTAAATAAATAAATACATTATTATTATGGGGCCAAGCACCAAAGGTGCATAGGCACCTCTTGTGTCCGTTAGATTTCTTCTTCTTCTTCTTCTTTAACTAAAATGTTACAAGTTTTATCAGTTTCTTGCTATAACTTTCTTGATAGCAAGGCTTATCCATCTTTTCTTCAAAAAGGTGAAAAACTTCATTGCATCAGACACAAAATCAAAAATCTGGACCATCACACATTATACCAAAATCCACTTTAAGGTTGATCTTTATTCCTGAACGTGTGAAATGTTTTAACATTGATGAAGTTTAAAAGTTTGAAGAAGTTTCATAACTTTCAGTAGTCAAAAGATTGAAAAAGATCAAACATCTGGCTTTGTCCATCTTTGAGTTGGTGCAGGTTCCTGTTTGATTCGTCTCTGTGACAGCTCCTCATGAATATGAAACACTGTCATTATTGTAACGAGTGCTGATAATGAACTTTCTTTAACAGTGTGTCTATCGGGATCAGTTACGTTCTGGCGGGAAGTGAGGCCTACGCTGCACTTTTTCATACCAGGTGAGCTGCTTTACGGTGCAACCTTTAATGTAACAGTTAAGATATTAAATGTTAAAAGCAGGTTTGCATTTATACAAGAACCTGTTTCTGTTCAGCTAGATTAAATAAATGCATATGCTTCCTTTTCATGTATGCCTTCATCAAACCTTAGGGCCTTTCTAACTTTATTCAGTTATCTCAAAGAAAGACACCTAGTCAATCATATTGTTTATTCTTTAGATATTCAATTTTAACCCCAGATTTTCTACTCGCTGCTTGTCAGTCAAATCATGGCCTCAGTGTGAGTAATATTCATAAACGCTGTTAGGGCTGGAAATTCTCTCATTAGATCGTGCCTGTGGGGTGTTTGATCTCCTAAAGCTTCTCTCGGCAAAAACACAAGTACATTTTTCTTCTCTGTGATGTATTGTGAGAGAACTAATCTAAACAACTTTTGATATCTAGAAGATTGTTGAATAAAAGCTGTTTCGGATCTATTTTGGCACCAAATGACCAGGTTATGGTATTCACAATTCCCATGTAAGCAACATAGCATTGTGTACATCTGGAGTTTTATTATTTTATGTAAATTAATTAGTGTTTGGATGTTCAATACTGTTTGGGGTCAGTACGATTTTAAAAAGTCTCATGATCACCAAAGATGTATTTATTTGATCAAAAATACAGTAAAAATAGTAATATTGTAAAATATTATTACAATTTAATACAACTGTTTTCTATTTTGATTTGTATTAAAAGGTAATTTATTCATGTAATGGCAAAGCTGAATTTTCAGCATCATTACTCCCATCTTCGGTGTCACATGATCCTTCAGAAATCATTCTAATGTGCTGATTTGCTGCTCAGTGTTGAAATAAATGTAACAGATGTTGTACTTCTGATACTTCTCATTTAAATGAGATCTTATGACACTTTAGATTGTAAAAAAACAAGTACATATTCATCCAAATTTATAATTTTCTCAATGTAACCCAGCAGTCACAACTGTATCTTAGTGCCACTTACGTGTTTCTGTTGAATATGTTGAAATCATCAGTCTTTTTACTATTTTAGTAGATACTAGTGAGGAGGGAACAAGAAAGTCTGAGTGAGAGGGGGGTATGCACTATAGCTGCACAACAGAGAGAGAGAGTTCTGTAGTTAATGAAAGAAACTGTGTGTGAAATTTCGTGTCATTTTGTAATTGTTGCATTAATACAGGTGACTTATTCACTGAGTGATGAAAAAGGTCTGAGAAAGCTCACGCGCACATTAGTATTCAGTTTGAGAACAGGAAGTAAACATGAAAAATTGAATAAGCAGACACGGGATCCTCTCCAAACGCAGCATACGGTGTCGTAATTCAATTAAGGGGTGCTCATAATTACAACCTGCTCAAGTTTTGCTGTTTTTCTTTTCAGTAAGTTTTATTTCTGATGCCTCTAACATTTTGTTTTGATGTAGTTTGTGAAAATATATATTATTAAGGTTTGGAAAGATAAATCAAGTTAGCTTAATCAAGTTTAAAACTTCCTCCAAAAGACCGTTTATTAAGGCTAAGATGAAAAAAATAAAGAGTTTATTCTTAAATCCTTGAAGGTCAGATAATGGTCTTGAAAAATGTTGATTGCGTTTAGTATGATAAAAGTTGAATTACGTTGTAAGTGGACCACAGGGAAAACTAATAAAATTATGACACCTTTAAGAAAATAATGAGAACATTATTAATATTAATCATTGTAAAACTGTGCTGTAAACAAGTATTTATGGGATACAGACCATGTATCCTAGTCATAAATTTTCCATACAGAAATGATCCTTGGATCCAAGCCACTGTTGCTGTATTCTCTGCCCTTGAGCTATTTCAACCTCTTAACCTGACAGTTTTTCATTTTAATTAAAACGCAACACACTTTCAGAAAAAACCACCCACTTGAGACAAATTCAGAAGCAAATAGGTTTATCATTCAGTGCTTTATGTGAGGAAGGAAATCAATGTATCTTATGTATAGTTCTAAACCTAGTGCATTCAATTCCCACACACATAAATAATAAATCACCGTATTTAAAGTTGAATTACCTTTCGGTGCTTTGAGAAAGATTATCGTCAGGATAGAAATGTAGCTTTTACAGTCATTATGCTTTAGGTGAACTTTTGAAAGGACTCATGGGACTCGAGTTTATACTGGCAAGAGAGTGAAGAGAAAGCTCAGTTTGTTGAGTCCATTAGATGGTTCGTGAAAATCCGTGTTTTTTCATAAGTAAAACACAAAATGAAAAGGCTGTTCATATTCACATATCAATACAATTAAAGTAAATGGTGACCAGGGGCTGTGCCAAGCTCCAAAAATGACAAAAAATCACCAAAATCACTCTCTAGCAGGTCACATTTGTGCTATATGAAAAGTGCGTATGCAAATTTGTTGCATTTTGATTGGTTCTCCAGCATCTTATAACAAGCGACACTGTCAAGTCAAGTCACACACCATATCTGAATACGCAAACATGAATAAGATTCTAGATTTTTAGTGAATGCAGACTTAAATTTCTGTATTTTTCCAAATGGCTTCGGAAGACTTGGTCATTTAGACAAGTTTCATAATGCTTTATATTTTTAAAGACTGAAAGCCATTAGTTACCACTGACTATCAATGTATGGAAAAGAGCAGCTTGAATATTCTTTAAAATGTCTCCTTTTGTCATATAAGTTTTGAACAACATGACAGTGGGGAAATGATGAGCTGTTTCATAGACCATACCGTATATGGTTGCATCAAACCAAATAAAATTGTTTTAGAATAAATTATTAATATGCCAGACAGCTCTCATATTTTTCTTTAGGGATATGGAGCCGCTTTATTTTAGAGCATCAAAAGAAGTCTCATTGTGCAAAGAATCGTACTCTCATTCTGTTTAGCTTTGGCTCATGATGTGGGGATGGTGGGGTGGGCGTCTCCAGCCTGCAGGGAGTGGGATGTCACAAACAAATGTGTGCTGTCAGTACTCCCATCTGGGGCAGGACTCATTCTGAGTCTTTCATTCTTGCTTTCTTTCTGTATCGTTCCTGTTTGTAGCCTTTTTTCTCGTAGCGTAGTAAGAAACCATTCCCACATCAGTGGCAAATCCACCCAAGTAAACGGGCTAATGAAGTTCTATAAACGTCAGAAAAATGCAGAGATGAAGTTTATTGATTGGTCATTTGATCCTCTTTTTGTGGTATTCAGAGAACAGTGGGCCGCAAAGGTGACAGACTGATGAAAATGGACTCGGTCAGTCAGAAAACAGTAAAAGCCTAGAATCTTAAATATCAGAGGGCAGTATCAATATGTCAGAAGCATTAGAAATTTCTGTGCAGTTAGATAAAATTTATTGATAGTTTTTTTTTTTTCCTGTTGTAAATTCCTTTTGCGGCCCAAACTCAAGTTCTGACTGAATCGTATCTCAGATTGTGTTTAGTTCTCTGAGCGTTTTTGTTTACCTCAGGTTGTAGAAATTAGATATGTGAATGCCTGAGAATTCATTGCGCATCTGTGCAACTTTTGTATGATATTTCAGTGCTATTTCACACAATAATAGTGCTTTCAGCGCTTTATATCAGACAAATAAACAGCACCAAGATCGTGTGCAACTTATTGGTCAGTTCCCTTCTATACCTCATAAGAAAAAATACATTTACAGTATATATTATATTATGTTATATTATCCCCAGTAAAAAAAGTAATATATTTAAAATGCATTTATTTCATATTATATTTAGTTCAAATCTATTAACATATTTACTGACATATTGCTGGAGAGAGACTTACTATTCTTATTCTATAAAATGTCTATGTAAAATCATTAAAATCTTATAAAACTATGAGAACTGATTGTAATCAGCAGAAAACACATCTTCACATTCACATTTTCACATCTATACTGTTCCCTGCAGAATTTCTTAGTAATTTCACTTATTGCCACAAAAGTCATTTATTTTGCAACACCCCAGTAAATACTTAACCTGAAAATTATCCACTCAAGGCAGCCTGCACCACATCAATGGCTAAATGCTTCATTAACAACACATCATAGGCAGATGCCTGTGACCAAGGGTGGAAAGAGAGAGAGAACGAGTGAGCGAGACAGTGAATATAAAGTGATCCTGCAAGCACAAATCAATAGGTTATTTCAGCCCTGGTAGAGTATTCGCAGTTCTCTTAATCCATTATAAAACTCATATTTATCTGTGGGATGTGGTGGTCTTGCTGAATTGAGTTCATAAATAAGTTTGCTTTGCTCTGGGACAGTAGAATTTGACCTCTGTCCACAAGCATAGATAATAATGTTACAGGAATACAGGTGCAAAACTCAAAATACTTAATAAAGTGGCTAAGGTCCAAAATTGCCCTTGGCACCATAGTTATGCCTTCATGTAGCAAAGAATGTGTTTACCCTTATAAATATTGATTCTATTATGGAAGCTAAGATGATATTATGCAATTGGCAATGCCCCAAAACCTCAGATTTAAAAGAGTGTATTAATGGAATCATTGAGATTTCATCATATGAAAGCATGCTGGGAAGACTTTTCAATGAGGAAAAGCGATTTTTTTGGGGGGGGGGAACACATAAAAATGGATTGATTATGTAAAACTGTGTACCACACAGTCCTTTAAGAAATACTGTCACATGCCCTTGAGTGACTGTGTTATGTATCATGCATATGATTTGACAGTGCTATTCTTCTGAGCGTATTTTTGCAATAAAAATAATGGAAGCATTTGTGAAGCTCACTGTATTATGGAGCACTCGATCAGAAAGCACTCCTATCAAATAGAGACAGACACTTCAAAACAATTACCTGCCCCCTGTTGTTTTCTTTCGAGAGGAGAAATGTGCCTCTCCTCATTCAGGATGTGATTTAGAGAGACTAAGTCTATGTTTTGCAGGGAAATTGTAAGGAATACTTGTCTTACAATTGTATTGTGCTGTTGTCATTTCCTCTCGCTGTGGTCTGTAATTTTGAGAGGTGGTGTTCGGTACTATTTGAAGTTACTGAAGCTGTAATTTAAAACAATGGGGGATAAGATGACTGTTTGCCTGATTTTGCTTCTGCAGCCATGTCTATGTGATCCCTGCATTTACATGGACGCTCTCATTGGGGATTCTTCTGGCCCAGATCATCATTCAGCCCATCACGTCACTGCTGACGCTCCTCAAAGGAATCCTGCTGGTTATTACTGTGAGTTTAATAGACTCTTTTAGCTTTTTATGTAGCTTGCTTGTGCCACACAGATAAAATTACCTTTGGTGTAAAATGATACATCATTTTGATTATTTTTAAAACAGATTTATATGGAGGACCAAACCTGCATAAATAAAACTAAATAAATAGATGAATATATAAAGGTAATAATAGGAAAGTAAATAAAGTAATATATGACTTAATAAAACAAATATAGTTCGTTTTTTAATTAAATTCAATCCTAAATTTATTTTTGTATAAATTTTTCCTTCGTTTATTATTTTCTGCATTTACTTTTTTTCATTCTTTTAAACTTTTCATATATAAGTTAATATATATTATATAATATTTATATACTGTTAAACTAATTATTTTTATTATCAGATTTTTTATCCACGTTGCTTGATGAATTCAACAATTTTCCATTGATATATAGATTCCTTGTTTGATTTATACACTTCTTAATTGATTTAACAGTTTCTCAAATTATTATTAATTGTCACATTTGGAACGCCATAAAAAATACATTAAAAACAACTTTGTGTTGAATGTATTGAACATACTGTATCCACGCTACTATTCAAAAATGGTCAGTAAGATTTTCTTCTTTTATGCTCACCGAGGCTAAATTTATTTGATCAAAAATACAGTAAAAATAGTACTATTGATTGTTATTACAATTTAAAACATTGCAATTTAAAATATCTGTTTTCTTTTTTTAATATATTCAAAAATGTAATTTATTCCTGTGTTGGCAAAGCTGAATTTTCAGCAACCATTACTCCAACCATTTAATAAAGATCTTCTAAAATGCTGATATGCTATTCAGTAAACATTTATTATTATTATTATTATTATTATTATCAATGTTGAAAACTGTTGTGCTTCTTAAAATGTTCCTGGAAACTTTGAAACATCTTTTTTTTCTGGATTCCTTAATGATTAGAAAGTTCCAAAGAACATACTTTATTTGAAATTAGTGCTGTCAAACAATTAATTGCATCCAAAATAAAAGTTTTTGTTTACATAATACATGTGTGTGTACTGTGTATATTTATTATGTATATATAAATACACACACACATACAGTATATATTTTGAAAATATTTACAAGTATTTACATGTATATATTTATATTCATATAATTTATATTAATATAAATATATTTAATATATAAACGTAGCATATATTTCTGAAATATATACATGCATGTGTGTGTATTAATATATACATAATAAATATACACAGTACACACACATATATTGTGTAAACATAAACTTTTATTTTGGATGCGATTAATCGCGATTAATCGTTTGACAGCACTATAATTGAAATAGAACTTTTCTAATGTCTTTACTGTCACTTGACCAATTTAATGCATCCTTGTTAAGTAAAACTATTAAAAATAAAAGTGTAAAAAACATACTCTCAAACCCTCCAAAAAAAGCTAGATTCCCAGCTCTTTGAGTTTTTTTTGTTTGTTTGTTTTAAAGAAGAGGAACAAAAATATATAAATATTCATGTTTTCCACAAAAGCAATTTCAAATGTTTATTTAGATTTTTCTGTGTTTTTTATATTTTTAATTATGCCAACATTATGAGTGTTCCTTAATCTGTGAAGAAGCCATGAAGGACAGAAATTAATAAACTGAAAAATGTGGAAAGATGTGACACTGTAGATGTAATGAACAATAATTATGAAATGATAATGGTTTCTGATGAGCTGTTTCTATGACAGTGTCGATGTGTGTATATATATGTGTGTGTGTGTGTGTGTGTGAGAGAGAGAGAGAGAGAGAGAGAGAGACGTCACATGTTCTTTCACTCCAGAATAGAGCGTCACCTGTAATATTCTGACTTTGATCCATGAGTGACACCTCACACTTCAAGAGGTTTCATTCAAATGTAGAACTGCAATAAACAGGTACATTGAAGTGTCTTGGAGGGCAGGTAGAGAGAGATTATTAAAACACAAAAAAAAACTATTATTAAAGAATATAATTTTTAATACTGAGATGGTTTTACCTTGACGTTATTCAGTGAAATGTCATGAGAGTTCTCCACCATGGATGTGTTGTCCTTAAGGACGAGCAGTTCTGTGTTTCATTCGGTGAGATGGTGACCTGTTTACACCAACCTCACGGGACAGCACAAAGCGATCCCAGCACTCTTTTGAGCTGAAGGGAAGAACTCTCAGTTTTCCCTTTATAATGAGCACATTTGACCCAGCAATGAAGTAAAAAGTTAGAGCAAACCTGTTACACGTCAAACCCAACCTTCTGGGTTGTTTTCTTTAACTCAACTACTGTTTTAAAATTACTATATGGCTGGCTTAAAATTATTAAAACGGTCCAAAATAGGTTGTAAATTAAAAATTGAGACATCAGCAATAATCAAAAGGTGACAATTTATTAATAAGCTGTTTAAAAATGATTATTATTTAATTATTATTCATTCAACTTAATAAATGTTCATTTATTGAACATATTAATCAATATTAATTTCCAACCTATTTTGGGTTAATTTGAGTTCAAGCTAGAAATACACTTTAGTAATTTTTAAGCTGTAGTTGAGTTCACCCAGCATTTTTTAGAGTGAAGAAAATTCAAAAGAACAGCATTTATTTGAAATAGAATTTTTTTTTTTTGTAACGGTGTAAAATTATTTACTGCACTTTTTATGAATGTATTGCATCCTTGATGAATGAAAGTATTACTTGACCCCAAACTTTTGAATGGTAATGCAACTTGGAAAAACAAAAGTGTAATATGCACTTTTGCATATGTATGTCTAGTTTTTATGCATGATTCAAACAAACCTATAATATCAGCACCATGGTGGGGTTTTTTTTCACAACTTTGAAAACTATTTTACAATGTTTTCGTCTACAGCCAATCAGATTGCTACTGTTGATTTTCAACAAGTCTTTGCCAGTTTTGTGTGCAGTGTGCTTCTTCATATGATCAGAGCGTGGACTTAACTGAACTGTGGGCATGCCTTTGGGTCAATTTTATCTCAAACTCTTATCTTTCACTCTTAAGTTGTACTGCTGGGCCGGCACTCCAGTGCAAAGCTTTGTATAATCACAGCAAGCCATTCATCAAGCGCCACGACTGCTTCAGGCTCTGGTCAGTAAGCTAGCTGACAGTAATTCTTAACCCCATCTCATCAGTGGTCAAATTCCAACCCATCAATCACACTCGCTGATGTATTATCCCTGTTCGAAATGTCTATGATTATCTATAATTGGGGTGGTTATCATTTATGAGTTAGGGTTTTATGGTGCGTGGACAGCCCCTGCTGCATCACGCTGTGAATCATGCCACCTAGACAGCCAAGAAGAGCCCCTGATGAGATATCATCTGTGACTGGCTCTTCCATTTAACAGCAGGCGACATATTTTCATGACACTCCCAATGCAACAGTCATCCATGAAATGCCCTCCACCAAATCACCAATTAAAGTGGGTGTAATTTAGCGCTTTACTGTAAGTAGCAGATAATTGTACTTCTTCTGCTCAAATGAGGCCAGGAATGATCATGTCTCTTGTGTGGAGGGGTCGATTGTGTGCTAATTGTTGGGAGTTGCTGGAATATGTCATTGGCTGGTAATGTTTCATGATAGCATTGGTCGTAGCTTTGGGACTGGTTTTGACCAAAAATATCTGGTGAGAACTGTTAGCCTTCCCATTAATCTCGATGGTTGTTGCCAGGCTGATGGAAGTACAGTACAGTATGTGACAGTCATTGATGTGACTTTTTTTTTTTTTGGTCTGGAATTATATATAAAACGGCAATGGATAGTCTAGATTTATGCTTTCAGTTCGAATAGAAATCTTATACAGTGTTACTGTTTGTCAATCTAAAATGTTAATTGTGCGTTAACAGCTGCCAACCATGTCGGTACACAAATGAGTGCATTTTTAATTTAATTTTATTATTATTTATTTTATTTTATTTTATTTATGTGCACCCCTGTGTGTGTGTGTGTGTGTGTGTGTGTGTGTGTGTTTGTTTAAGTCAGTAACATAGTATCATGATATAATACAAATAATGAAATTCTGGAAAACCAGACCTTATGAACTGGTTCAGCATAATCTTTTATTATTTCTTAGGATAATTATATTATTTCTTAGGAAAATTACAATTAAATTATACTAGATTTTATTTATTTAGTTAGTTAGTTAGTTAGTTAGTTGGTTAGTTATTTAGTTAGTTTGTCTACCAAATCAAAGTCATGTGATGCAACCAACATGCAGAAACTGTAGGAGGGGGGAGAAAAAGCAATTTATTTCATAAAAAGGATTCTCATTACAGTGCATCAGCAACAACACGTATCTTAAAATTTAATTTGACTTTTTAGTTTAGGTTGTAAATTGCT